>JAIPRL010004456.1:0-38056 GCA_025469235.1 Pemphigus obesinymphae | reverse complement strand
CGAACCCGAACCGAACCGAACTTCTAATTTTTTATTCGAACCCGAACCGAACCGAACTATTCAATTAAAATATCGAACCCGAACCGAACTTCATAAAAAAAAAAAAAAACAATACAATAATATAAATTACCATTTTTTATTAATTATGTATATTTGCATAAAAATGTATTAAGTAGGTGCCTCTTAAACATGATTTGAAGTCTAAGTAAAGAATGATTCCACATTTTCCATTTCTTTTTATCGTTTTTCGACAAATTAGTTTCAAATTTTTTTTCCTAGGTTCGATATTTGAACTGAACTATTTTGTGTTTTAGTTCGGTTCGAATATTTCCAATTTTGAGTTCGAAAATCGAACAGTTCGTAACATCACTAATTTTCACCAATAGGTATAAGGTACCTACATGAATAGTGAATAACTTTATGACTACGGCACAACGTACCTACGCAAACATTACTTATGTTATTCGTTCCAACAGCTTAATTATTGGGGGAGGGGAGAGGATTTGGGGGATAGACCCCTCTTGGTTTTGGGTTTTATTTATTTTTAATGAAAATATTTAGTAAAATAGAAAAATATAATATTTATATTAGTAATACATCTATATAGGTATTAACATAAAAATAATAAAAACCAAAACCTAGGGGTAGGGATCTATCTATCCATATCTATAAATGGTTTTTTTAAAATACCTGAAAAAAATTATTATGAACATGAAATGCGCAGACATAATAATTTATAAAATGTAGGTACCTATATTAATTATAGAATTTCAGATGCTAGTTGTAAGATATATAGATATTATATTTACTACCTATTATCATATTTAATATTTATTACCTGTTATACCTACCAATTATGGAACAAGTACAAAATATTGCGCGTTTGCGGCATATTGTATATAGGTAGATGAATTGTCAAAAAAATCCAAAAGACTCAATTTTTTATTTTAAATAAATTATAATACTTATATTATATCTTTATTCTCCATGTCAATAAATGTTAAATTATAGGTACTGCGTTTGATTGATAATCCTATATATTTTATATAATTATATATTATATATTTTATTAATTTAATTTTTATTGATTATTATATTATTATATTATTGAGAACGTTACACCATCCACTTTTAAGGGGTTCTGTATAGGCAATTTTAAAGAAATATTTTGATAAAAGAATATGTAAAATTATTAAATATAATTATTATTATTATTATTATTTATAATAATATAATATATTATTGTAATATAATATTATAAAATGTTAAAATACATTTTGAAAGTTTTCTAAAAATAGTCCTATATCCGGATCACATTGTTATGTAATCAAGGCATATGTTCAGAAAAATGTTTACGAAAAACATTTAAAAAGGCATTTTATATGGTTTTAGAGGTAAAACACCTATTATAAAATATATAAAGGACAATATTTTGGAGACAATCTCATCGGTGTTTCACGATACTTTAGTTATATTGTTCAATATTGTATGTAAAAAACCCTTGTTTTTTACTCTTTTAGTAGATGGTAGATAGTAGTAGGACGATGATATCGTCTTCAAAATATTGTTTTTTTTTATCTATATATCTATTATGATCTATATAATAGGCGTGTCAACTCCAAATCACTTTAAGAAAGCATTTCTTTTGTTTTTCGTAGATAGGATTTTACTACTGAAAATCATTGGTGTGGCGTCCTCTTAAGAGAGGGTTTTCCTTAAACAATTTCTAAATATGTCGTTAATTCCTTCCGAAGTTGATTCTATAATAGTTATAGTTGTTACCCAAAATAAACGGCAATATATTTTAACTGCGACTACTTTACCAAATAACCATAATTAGGAATTTTCGAACGAACTTTAATTTCACATTTTACATCACAGTGTCGTGTTGTATATATTTTTCTAAAAATCAAGAAATCGACTTTAAGAAGAAAAAAAAATATTATTTAAAATTAAAAAATAATAGGTATATAAAAAAGAATGTGCAGGAGTATTCAAAAGTATATTAGAAATAATAACTACTTTCGATCGTAAGTCATCATCAGGTTACAAATAAATAATAAAGAACAAAAAAGGAATACAAAAAAAAAATATGAGAATTAACAAACATAATATATATAGGATATATATATGTACTAATATAAGAAACAAATTTTTAAACGATAACTAGTAACATAGATATAGTAAAACAGCTGTTAGAAAATTATGTTTAGTTGTCTAATATATTATATTGGTAAATATTATTAGCTTTAAAATCTGTTTGTATAATTATTAAAATATTATTAAAACTATTACGTTTTATTTTAATATAAATGAGCGATTCTTCTAATACTGAATATATATATTTTTTAGTTATTTGATATTATTAAATCTTTTTCTATAGGTATTGAAATGTATATTATGATTACATTCTAAGACGTGCTTAGCAAAATTAGATTTAGGAGAAGATTTTTTAAGTTTTATTTCTGAAGTATGTATGTTTTTTATATCAAATTTTGAAACTTCTACTAGTTTTACCCACATAACATTTATTGCACCTACATAATATGTATTATTAGTTTATAAATGCCATAATTATCATAAGAAAATTGATAGAAAATTTATTTTTTTATTTTTTTGGACCTATTATTCCATAATCCCATAATAGGTAATTATTATATGATTTTAATTGAATTATTATTAGTTTTAAAATAAATTGTACATTATTACTATTGTTATTTAAAATATTAGCAAATGTAGGTAAAAAAGTAACCTGTTAAAAAGTTTAGGTATTTTATGGAACAATAATTAATTTAATTATTACTAGGTAGTATATTAATAGGATCATATCATCAGGGCCGAAGGGAAAGGGGATTTAGGGGGTCGTGCAGACCCCTCACTCAGAAAATTATTTGGCAAAAACCAAGTCAGTCGGCAATTATTTGGCAAAGTCGGTTAGTCAGAAAACTTTGTAACGTTTTTTTTCTTCTTATTAATTCGGTAAAAAGAATTGAATTGGTGGGTAATTTTTTGCTTATTTAATAAATGCATATTAGATTGTCGGAAAATTACGGATACAATGTATTTAAAGACTTCAGATAATAATATTTTAAATTGCTGTGGAAAAATTTTAATATTATGTTATGTAGACATTGTATATTTAATTTATACGTATTATTTTGAAAAATAATTGTCAATCTCTACCCCGCGATCCATCGATAATATTATATTAATATCGTATACCATCCGCACAATATTATATTTCGTACAAATGAACTTCGGTCGATAACATAGATTAAAATATATACTTGTTAAAAGTGATAATTTGAAAATCGTATTAGTTTTATTTATAACCATTAATAGCTACCTAGTAGTTAGAATCCGAAAACCTAATCATAACCGTCACCATCACGACTCACGAGTTAGACGATTTTATTATTTTTATAATTGTTATAATATTTAAGTAGGAAATTCATAATTCGATTAAAACCTAGAAAAGATGTCAAGCAATCTGTAAAGTTCTTTACGGAATTTAAATCGGATCAGCCAGTTTCACAATTTTGTCACAACGAAAACATTTTTTTTTTTTGTTCAAAAAGTAATTATATATATTACATAGATTTATGTAGATATTGACTATATATTCAATTTTTTACAAACAGCCCGACTTGCAGTTAAATTTGTATAGAATACGCTGATTTTTTGATAAAAATACAAGATTTTAGTGTACATTTTTGTAGGCCCTTTTGAAGAATAGTATCCTAGGTTCTTTATATGCCAGGCCGACACTGGAGGCGTAAACAAGCATATTATGACGTATAGTATAAGAAAATAAATTGTAAATGCATCGTTTCCCTCACAGTAATTGGTAATTAAGTTCAAATTCAAAAATGTGCACCTACGGAAAATCAGAAAAATTAGCCATTGTAATAATGTAGGTACAGTAGATACAACAGTGTTATAAGATGTTTAAACTTGTATTTAAAAACCTAAAATGAATTACAATTGTATTTTTGTGTTGTATTTTAATATTGTAATGTATTGTAATGTATTTTACATTGTATTACATTTACAATGTACGGATCACAAAAATATGTGGATGGCATTAACATTTAGTACACTGAGTGGTTATATCTCGTCAAATGTGAGTGATTCTCGAATGATTCGATTTAGGCCATGCTTAGGTACCGCGTGCATTTTAAGAATTTGTTGACCGACCAAAAATCGTCAGCGTCAAAAAATATATTGGAGAAATTTATTAACCTGTAATGTGATATTGTCACGAGATTCGCTAATATCACCCTCACAGTTTTGTGAGCTATACCATGGTAAATATTTTTAAATATATGATTGAATTCTAGTAATATATTGGTAACGAAATATTTCAAGCGAAGTGAGAAAATTTTTCGATAAGTCGTCATTATTAAGCACAAGTCGTCAATTTCATATTTCACGACCCCTCATAAACATTACTTGGCGTCGGCCCTGCATGTCATTTTACTTGAACGTTTTTGTGGATTTTCTTGATCATATTCACATCAAAATTATTTTTAATGTCTATATCACAAATTATATAACATAAGAACATTTTTGTGAAAATGAACGGTTAGAATCATTTGGAATTATCGTATCAGTTTGAATGGGCCGTTTTCTATATAATATATATATAATTCAATTTATTGTTAGAGATATTTATATTTATTTGTGTTTGAAGTGTAAATTGATTTTTTTTATTAATTTTATTTATATTTTTAACAATAATTTTTGCCTGTCTATTAGTATCTTTGAATAGAATGAAAGTGTCATCAACAAATCTGAAAGAAGTTTTTGTGTATAATATATATAATTAGTTTTTTAACATGTAAATCGATTCAAAATTTTGTGAGTATAATTCTGAAAGAAAAGCATTTAAAAGACTACCCATGACGAAATCATCATTTTGGGAATATACATTTTTATTATACTTGAAATAATTTTGTAAATATTATAATACTAACGGAAGGTCTAATGAAATCATTTTGTATACTGTTAGTCTGATACAATATTAATTTAGTTAATTTTATCTTTAAAACCGTATGTATTCTTTATTGAGTATTATGTAGTTTAATATAGATAAATTGTATGATGGAGTGGTTTTAAAATTTACATCTAAAAAGTGAAATAGGATGATTATGTTCTTCATGTAATTTCATAAATGGTTGTTATTGCGGAGCAGTTATTCATATTGCTTTTTCATGACAAATTTTTTTTTTTTTAATCATCAGGAATTATTTAGACAGAATTTTCGATTAATTAATTAATTTGTTTATTGAAAATATCTGCAGTAGGATTATATGATAATAATATTAAACATTATTTTATTTTATAAATTCTGATATTTTTTAATGGATTGATTCTTTATTGGCCAATATGAATGTATGTAGAAATTTTAAAATTTGATACAAAGAACATATTTCAGAAATACAATTTAAAAAAATCTTCTCCTAAATCTAATTTTGCTAAGCATATCTTAGAATGTAATCATAACATACATTCCAATATAAAAAAAGATTTAATAATATTAAATAATCAAAAAAATATGTACGTTATTATATTAATATGTATTCAGTATTAGAAGAATTACTCATTTATAATGAAGTAAAACATAATAGTTTTAATAATATTTTAAATGTACAAACAAATTTTGATATTTGTTACAAATAAATGATATTTATCGATACATATTAGACAACGATACATAATTTTTCAACAGCTGTTTTAATATTATATCTATGTTACTAGTCATCGTTTAAAAATTTGTTTTTTATCATTAATATATTCTATGTATTACGTTTATTACCTAATTTTCATATTTTCATATTTGTAATCTAATGATTACCTATTTACGGTCGAAACTGGTTGTTACTTATAGTAAAATTTTTTGTATACTATCGATACATATTCTTTTTTATAATTTATATTAATTCTACATATATATATATATATTATTATTATTGTTATTTTTAATAATATATATTAATTTTTTCTAAAAAAATACATTTATATATAAATTACGTGCCTAGGTTTGTATAGGAGGTGGAGAGATAATAAAAGTTTGGCGTCCCTACGGTTGCTATGCCACTGGTTTCGTATTAATAATATAGGTAATATTATGCTGTAGGCTATAGCCACTTAAATAAATCGTTTTTTTCGTAACAAATTATTATTTACGATATACATATAATACATATAAAATATATCAAAACCGTTATTTTTTACACTGTGTTTTTGTATTTGTTAAATGGTCACTAAAATTTAACATCGTGTCATTTTTTTTTAATTTGGCCAATGGCTATATATCCATCGGTATTTGAAAATGTATGTCATTTTAATCATTATAATATTTGTATTTATTAAATATCACAGACATCCTCCACTGATACACCGTTAGTGCAGGACACATGCCAATATCTGATACTTTATTATTGTTCTAGACACGCCAGTGTACAAAAATTAAAACATCAAACTCTGACAAATTACAATGTAATTAATATTATGTCTATAATATAACAATACGACTAAAAATAATAACTTAATCTTAGTATTATAGGGAAGGCACACATAATTTGGGTAAAATTGCGTAATGTATTTTAACTCGAGAATTTAAATATTCCTATATATAGATTTCAAAAACAGATCGGTCGTTTAGAAATTTCTGACCATTGTGTATATTTGTGCAATAGTAAATATAATAAGCATCTATTTTCTTAAATCGATATTGGGACAAGGAGAACAACAGATATTTAGATTTATCAATAAATAATATTATTATTATTTACATATAAGCAGTGAGCAGGAACCAGTTCAACCCGGGTTCTGATTCCTGATTGATACCTAATATGAAAAATGAATCAGTTTTATAATGAGTTTAATGGTTATTTATTTTTTTAAAACTTTGTTTTGGGCGAATAGCTAAATTTTATGAAAAATAAATAAATACTTGTAGTACCGGACCATTGAGGGGTTCTATCCATATAGTTCTCCAAATTCGGAGTTGGATATATTGGAAGGTCACGGGACTCCGGTGACTCGACGTTTTGATTCCCTATTTGGAATATGATGTGTGATCGATCGCATAGACGTGCCTAAGAAATATTTGTGGGGGCGTGTCACACGAATTGAGTCGACGACCAAAAAAAAATACTAAAATGTCATCAAACTAACTTTTTCATAAAAAATTTTAACAGGCAAAAAAAAAAAAAAACATTTAGGTACACCAATAATTGTATCACGGTGTGATATTAAATGACCGAGGATTTTCACGTGAGTTTCGGGACCTACGAAGTATGGATGTACCTATCTTGGCGAACAATCAATAAATGTACGTTTTTATACAGCGTGTTTTCATTATATATGCATGATAGATTGATAGGTAGTATAAATACCTCTGATCTGTGACGCTATAGTGTTGGATGTATATCTAGTATAGGTACCTAATATATTTTACTGTATATAGAGACTGTGGTACGACTAGATAGTGCCTAAATAGAGACTATATAGGCACTCTATAGGTACGGCCGCGGCGATAGAATAAATTTAATGATTTCTGAGCGGAAGTGATAGGAACGGAGGAACGTATTGGTTTTACAATAGTGTGTTTTTAATTTTCATTTATTCATTTTTATGTATGAATGTAGGTATGATACTTACACTCTGTGACTGTACCCGAAATTTTTATTAAAAGGTGTTCTCCAATAATTACATGTTTATTCATTTTCCGGTAGGTAACAAATCACATTTTTTATTAAAGACATAATTTTTAGATTTTTCAAATAGTTTGTTTTTTTTTTTTTTTTAACACGTATGGAAAACATATTTATATAAAAATTACACGATTTCGTCAAAATCAACTAGTAAGTTCTCCGTAATTCCATAAGATATAATAATAATATTAAATAAGGTATTGGATTTTTAACAAAAATGTATTTAAATACACATTTTTTCGAAAACTTTTTGTCAATTTTGCGCTTTTTATAGCAATTTTAAAATTTGAAGTTTTTATGACACAAATTATTTAATTTTGTTATAGGACCTGAACATTTTATACAAGATTAAAAGTATATCATTTTAACTACATTAACGTTTTTAAGAAACGGTAGTCACGACTTTTTTAAATACAATTTTATTGAAATTAATTAAAAATTTTTCGGTATGTATTATTTTTATATGAAATGTGTTCGAATTTCAGTAGAGTAGTTGTAGAGAACGACGGTAGTCCAAACGTGTAGCTTTTGACCCATGGAGGGTCCGTTTGATGAGAAAATTGACAATCAATGGCAGACCACCGTACGTGACAACGATGACAGATCCCACAGCAAAGGGATGGAAAGTGATTAGAGAGAGACCGCTGTGGATGGACTGATGGGTCGTTGGATGGTTATGTCTAGAAAGGATAGAAACATGATTAATAGGATTAAAAAAAAAAAGTATAAAAATTAGCAAATAGAAAAATAATAATAATGATAATAGAAAACAAGAAAAATAAAAGTAATTAAATATTAATGTAATTTAACCTTCTCCCTCATCACAAATCACCGTACCAACCAATAAATGTTATAGTAGGTGGATACGAATGATCTAAAAGAGGTAATTTTTCCTCTTTTTCTTCATTATCGAAGCATATTATTTAGAAAAAAATTACGATCTCTTATCAATTTATATTTTTGTTTTCTTTTGCATGATATATTATTTTTTTATATATAGGTAAATTTAAAACCAAAATATATAACTATGTGGAGAATTATTATCTTAGTAACTTACTTGTTGTAAGGATTTTTGAAGAGTTTGAAGTTTGGAAAGAGGTACTGACAAAATGTGTACCATTATCACAATATATATCTGTGAGGTACTTATGACGACCCGGGTTGGGCAGTAATTAGTTATATGTACCAAATTTACATTTGTAACTTGTAACTTTTAATAAAAGATACAAGTATCTAATGTTACATTTAAATAAATAATTGGAGTACCTATATTAATATCAGATTGTTTTATACTTTATCGAACAATTCGAATTTTTGAAAAACTTTTTTGAGCTTATGTAGTTTTAACGTTGAAAACAATGATGTATTTACCTAATCATAATTTAATCGTCGGTCTTAATTTCGAAATTATAACGATTTGAATTGTTTTTATTATCTAAAACGACATATTTTACTCTACGTTTTCTTATCAAAAGAGTAGTTTTGAAATAATCGAACGATAATGTCTGTTATTTATTTTATGTAAAATAAATATCAAAAATATACTACGATAATTCAATACTTACACCCAAAATACCTTGATTATTTTTTTGTCCTGTTATTTACCTCTATTTACCTAACCTCTTTTTGATATAAAAACATAACTTAAAATAAGTATATTATTTTAGATATAGTAAAAGAAAAAATTCAAATCACTATAACTTCGAAACTAAGTCTAATCGCTAAATTTTGATTACATCATCGTTGCAATTAAAATTAAGTAGGTAAATCAGCTCAAAAATATCAAATTATCCGATAGAGTAAAAAAGTTTCCAATATCGTTTATGTTATAATTTTTAAATATTGAAATATTAAAATATAATAAACATCAAAATGAAAATTTGGTTTTTAATACCTAACATTTAAATATTTTATAATTATTATTGTTGTTACTGACCATTCCATTTTTTATACAATATGTTAATATACCTACATGTATATTAATTTATCTTTTATATTTTATTACTATTTCGATAATGCTTATATATTTTATTTATGTAATATATTCTAACCATATATATATATAAGTTACGAATTCAAACTGGTTTAGTTATAATGAGCTCTGGGGCCCAGCATAATCGATTCCAACTCTTGCAAAGATAGTGACCATCACGGCTGGTAGATCAGCTATAATGTTTTTGCATGGGACTTTTCGGGTGAATTGTCTTCGGGAATATATCCCAATCAAATCGCAGCTGCTAGAGTGATTGCAAGATTAGTTTTTTTTTTGCTACTAAGGGTATAAACCAGCCAAAAAATCGTAGTTTCTGGCAATCTTTGACAACAGATCTCTTTTTGTCAAGTGATTGATTCGTTTCATTGGTTTGGCTTTAAATGAGAAAGAATCACTTTGTGTGTTCCAATTTTGATGGTCAAGTCCAATAATTGATCATTCAATGACATTTGTTGAATTTTATGAAATATGGTCTACAATTGCAAAACCAAATTGCTTGCCTATTTTCGTAGATATAAACCACATTTGTCAAAACTCAAAAATTTGAATAATATTTAGTTGTAATTCTAAAACTTCAGTGACATTATTGCAACCAGTCATAACCTCATATACATATAAACCTTTTGTGAGTATATCAGACTCAACTGGATAACTTTATATTTTGTCTAATGTCAGCTGTCGTAGTATGTGAAGTACATGGAATAGAGAGGTAACGAATCCACAGGTCATCGTGTTTAACATATAATTTTTGATATGTTGAGATGGATCTGTTCGCCATTTAATTGCTCGATATTTTACGAATGAAATAGGAATTTATTTATAATTTTTTATAATTTATTCCACGATGATCATTTTTTCAAAAATGGAAGTATCCAAAATTTGTGTTTTGAAAGACGCAATATTTTTCTTTTCGGGAACGCTATTCAAATACAACAACATAAACTTGATTTGAAGGAAATTTTGTTTCGGCTTTATCAGCCATTGAAGTCCATCCCAGTATCCCACTGAAATGATTTAACTAATATTATTTCCTTTGGATTGTAGTTTTTTGAAATTATATCCACTGTATTTTCTTTTGTGTTTATAATACCACTCATTTATTAGTTATTTCCTGTATTTTACCTAATATACGAGAAACAATTATTAGCCACTGTGATGAAAGGGAAGTTATCTAAGAAAAAAACAATAGACGAACCCACTCAAAAATAATACCTTTGAACCTTAAGCAACTTTTTTGACATTATTTTGTCAGCTAATCAAGTAAGTATCGCAGTAATAACGATTAACTTTTAAAGATACTTGGATTTTGCGCAAACTAATTTAGAAGTACAATAATGACCCTTATTATTTAAGACTCATACGTATAAACACACACGATAAGCTGATAAATTTGCATCCATAAATCCATGAATTTTGATATGTTAATCATCTTCTGTGCTTAAAAAACGAGGTATAGACACATAATTTGCGTAAACTATGCAATTTATTTAAATATTTTATTCAATCTTTATGTATTTTAGATGGCATTGGTTTGTCCAAGTCAATTTCTAACTTTTACATTTTCTACATTAATATTTTAGCCTTTGTAACTATAGGGACTACTAAACTAAGTGGGTTAAGTAATGAGGAAATTTGAGGGAGCATATCCCTTTTAGTCGTATATTGAATTTTTGATTTACAATCTTATACTTTATATTGAAACACATATTTCCGGGACACCACAAAAGACTAAAAACGTTAGTTATTTTATTTTCCAACTCTTATAAGTTATAATGATACAGAATCGTTATTATCAGACACCAAATCGTCAGACTTAGGAAGTATTCCAAATAAGGTATTCAAAATACTGTATTCAGAATACTTTTTTAAATACAATCTTTTGAAAGTATTTAATACAGTATTTAGAATACATTTTAAAACTATTCTGAATACAGTATTCCGAATACTTTTTTTTAAGGTTTATTTATGTCTTTAAATATGATTTCATTATTTTTCCGTCAGTGTTAATTGTATTTGTGTATGAGTTCATAATATTTTATAGTACATTATATTATCTTATTTTGTTTCAACTATATTTAGTGGGATTTTATGTTAATTTCAAATTTTAAATATGCTGATTAAAATAATAATAATTTTTATTGATGAAATAAATATTTTGAAAGTATTATATTTATTGATATTATTTTATTATAGTAAATTTAGTAATTACAGTACCTAATTACTGATATGGGATCTTATATAGGTATATAATACTAATTATTACAAAAAAAAAAAAAGATTAGATTAATAGTAAGTCATTGAGATTTGAGAGTATTAATCTTTATTAAGTCTTACAAAAAAAAAAAAAAAAAAGAAAAAAGAAATTACCTACTCACTTATTACTTATTACTTATAATTAATAGGTAGGTATGTACTGTGTATTATCAATTGTATTATTATATTTATTTACAGAGAAAAAAAAATGAATAAATATAATAATATTATAGTTAGGTACTGTTTTTGTTATTGAAACCTAGTAAAATAAAAAAATCCATTCTAAAAGTATTTAGAATACGTGTACATTTTGTGAAGTATTTCAAATACTTAGGTAATATTATTATAATAAGGTATTCGAATACATAATATTCTGAGTACATTTTTTTGGAAATTATTTTACCTAAGTCTGCAAATCGCTTAGTAAATCTTGTGTATTTGTTGACCATTTTCGTAAATAAAAACCACCCATTTACAAAATATTTCTAAGCTTATCGCGTACATTTTTGTTTCGTGTTCAGGCCGTCCAAATAATCATCTATATAGAAATCACTACTTTATTGCCCAGAATGCCACGGGATATATCGTATTTTTCAGCTAATTTATTTAAACAAACTGTGGCTAAAAAAGATACCGATATGATACCATATGTGATTGTATTCAGACGAAATATATTTTCATGGGTTGAACGATATCTAATTTCCATAATATTTTTTGGAAATTTGGATTTCCCGGGGTGACCTATATTTGCCATTATATTTTTTATACTTATATCTGCTGACATTGCGTTTTTATAAATACGAAAGCGCGTTAAAATATTTATTAAATCTTCTTGAATGCAAGGATCTTTTAATAAAATATCATTCGAACTTATCTAGGTTTTTTTTTCTGCTAAACCCGTCCTTTAGACCCGTCGAATACAACTCGTAAACACGTTGTAACCTTATTTCCGTTAAACGCTGTATGATGTGATAAAAAATAACAACAAATATCGCTTTCATTTCCATTTACACTTTCTATAAATTGCATATGATTGAGGTGTAAATATACTTCAATAAATTTAGTGTGTACGTATAGCTCGTTGTTTGCTTGAACGGCGCTATGTAGTGGACACAAATCTTTTGAGTGCTATGTATAGCGTATGAATTTCACAAATATGCGATTTCGTCTCTGAACGGCAAATGGACCATAAACTTGCCATTTTTGTCTCTTTACACGGTTCAGATAAAATAAGAATGTCTGAAAAGCTTTTTTCTCGATAGTATAACTATTTTCGCGATCTATAATACCTATCTAATTTCCAAAGCCCAGCAATTTGTTCTTCTAAGCCATCCGCTTCGGGAGTTTGATTAACGAGTAAAGAGATACTCAAATTAGTTATTTCACTAATTTTGAGAATTGGGCTAGAAATAATCCAATCAAATTTTGTTTCTTTTGTAGACGAATTTTATTTAATCTCGATCGAGTGAATCGAAAAATAGCCTTGCCCTAATTAGCATATCTCTACATGCTGTGGCTCATTATTTATGTACATTATCTTCTAATGCGATATTATCAGGTATTTTAATTGCTGTATTGTCAACGGCTTGTATAGGAATATAATTCATAATACGTAACATTATTAATAGTTTTAGAGTATGTCTATACGAAAATACCTTTTAAAGTGGTTTTAGAGTTACAATTTCCAATATAAAAGAGATTAAGGACAGCAGTTTGAAGACGATCGTGAAGTTGGCTCCACCACATTATCGTAACGTTATACTTGTTTTATAAACTGGATTTTCTAATAATTGTAATAACCGATGTTCTTTTTGCTACATCGTATGCGACCTCTCTTCGTTGAAAATTGAATTATTGTACCATAAACTCACTTACGAAATTATATTCAGAACCCGAGTCGAGTAATATCCGACATAATATCGGATGACCGTATTTATTAAATGCCTTTATAAAAGCAGTCGATAATAATACCTGTTCCATAGCTTGTAGTAGCAGACTGTAGGTACAAAATCTGGTGATTTTATAGATATGTATACAATGTATTTCTGCTATATGGGTAATAATACTAGAGATGGGATGTTAATGACAATTGCATTTTTTTAAAAGTTGTTTTCAATTTAACCATAAGCCAATCAAATTGCCAAGTTCAACACGTCGTGTTAAATGATGGACGACATACGATGTAGTGTGAAGGCACCTAAAAAGTGTTTTTAAATAAATAATTAATAGATATTTAATAATTTTGAAAACAATTTAGGTAATTTTTTTTATAATTTTTTATCGTTAAAGCATTTTTTTTATTTTTTTATTTTTTTTTTTTGGTAGGTACTACTTTTGGTACTTTTTAGGTCATTCATATCCTATCTATACTAATAATATTCAAGCATGTATATCTAAAATTGATAAAAATTGGAATCTATATTAATAATAATCAACAGCAAATAGCAAAATTATTGTTTGATTCTTATTTATTTATTTATTAGACTATGAGTTGGAAAGAAAAAATTAAAAATCAAGTTATCGTAAAATATATGTATATTGTACCTATACCTACCTATAATTTGAATTTTCATCATTTTGTGAATCTTGTATCTTTTACATGATACTGAAAAAAATATATCCAGATACAAGATACAGGATGCTTTCAGAATATGTATCATGGCACAAGATACAATTCTGTATCTTTGATATATTATATTAATGATACATGTATCTGTGATATCACCCAACCCTGGATCCTAAGTTAATATTATTATTATTTTGTTTCTTGTTATTTTCGTTGAATTTCGTCACTGTGTTTTTATCGTCTTCGATCTTTCTAAATTCCAAACGAAGCAACGTATGCAAAGTAACGATGAGCCTTGTGACATTTAAAACTTTCTTTCTTTCGCATCTTTTTCCGTTATGCGGACGAATACAAATTTTGCATACATTAACTCACCTATTCTATTTATCCTATCCGGAATGGATATTATCAAAATCATTGGACATCTGTATACGAGTATATAGTGTACGGCTGTCACCTGTGGTTACGAGTGCTACAGATTTATCATTATGATACTTTCTTCTTTTTTTTTTTTTGTTCGACGTATTTTCACTGGTTCGTTGCCTTATTTCGGTAGCAGTTTTCAGAGCTTCAAAAATTTTGAATGTTCTTTCTAGGAATTGAAATAGTACGTGTATAGGGGGGAATTTCATCATTAGGTGATAAATTCTCCTATGCTTTCAGTGAATTTATTTATGATTTTGTTGTTATAAGATGTAGTAGTAATATCACCCTCCCCCCACGGCTACTTGGGTTTTCGTCTAGGTAATGTTTTTTTTCTTCTAATTAACGCAATTGTGAAGCTTTTTCATTTATTTATTATAGATTGTATTGACATTTTATAAAAACCATTATTTAGTGGATTTTTACAAATAGCATGAAATCAGTTATATTTGTGATTTTGAAAAATAATGATAGAATATAAATAATTGTATTTATTATGTTATGTAAAAATTCGGTTTCTTAACTATGACTACAGCCCAAGAAAATATTTTTCTCTTGTAAAACCGAACAAATATTATGATTACACAACAATAAAAAGTGATAGTGACAGAGAACTATTTTTAAATTATTAGGTTTTATTTTTTTTTAATTTCTTAAAATTTGTCTATAAATTCTTAAAAATCTCATGTATGGCATAATTTTAAGTAATAACTTTACGTATAGTAAAAACTCTATTTCGGGTCCAACAATAATTACAAGTACTCTACCAACATTGAGTTTTAGAGTTTATAAGTTTTTATTAGAATATTAGGCTGAGAAATACTATCCTGATAAAGTATGCTACCGGACAACGGGCATACACGGTTGGATTAAGTCTTCTGGTTAAAAAATTGTTTCCGGAAAAAGAAAAAATATAATAAAAAAAAAACATTTTTGTAAAACTACTAGTTCCCTCGCTCCACTCAGAATCTAAAAAAATTATCCTTTACTACCACGTAAATTTTATAAAACACAATATTTTAAGTTTTTTCACCTTATTTAGGTAAGTACATAACCTAAATACGATCACCTCCCTGAAATAAACTTAAATACGCTACTGAAAAATTAATTTTAAACATTTCTAAAAATTCTACACTAAATTTTTTTATTAGCATTAACAAAAAACATATTTATAGTTCCTTAAAACTACAACTCTTTAAATTCTATGAACTTTTATCAATATTTTAATGAAAAATGTATTTATGTTTAACACATTATTATATATATATATATACTATATATAGGTATGCAAAAAAAAAAAAACTTAAAATAAACTAATTGACGAAACCATTTTTGGAGTGGAAAAGTAATTTATAAATATTTTGAATGAGGTTACACTTAATTAATTAGTAGGCAGGAGTATATTTTTTTGGTGGATCACTAGCACATTTGAAAAATGGTAGTGACAGCACATGCAGCCTCTGTTGCCATCGTAGTCATGCCTATATTTTATTCTCAGTGGCGGAACTAGGGGGGAGGGATAGATGGGGTTCTATCCTTCGGCGTAAAATTTGTGGGTGGCGTAAATATTTTAGCTGGCGTAAAATATTTGAAGGTCTATAACACACATAAACGCCGGCGTATTAGCCGATGAGTTTTTTTTTATTTACCTACGTATTTGCGTTTACGATAAATATTTCAGCTACGGAAAAAGTCGATAGCTTTTTTTTTATTTTTGGCGTAATTTTACATTTTTCCCCGGGCGTCATTTCTAGTTCCACATCTGTCTAGTCTATAAAATATCATTTGTTTTGAAACTAATTAACATTAACATTAAAGTAAAACATTTAACAATTAAAGTAGACTTATCAATTAAAACTTAAAAGTTGAAAGTGTCGTGCCGTGTATTACGAATACGGAATTAAGACCGGCTTGCGCCGTAGTGCATGATATGAGTAGGGGTCCCGGAAATCCCACGGTACCGTATTTATGAGGAGACCTATGCTTGGATCTTTCGAGTCCCCTGATTGCATAGTAGCCCGAAGGCTCAATAAGGGGGACTCTACCATACATATAAGCGTGTGTATGTGGGCGATGGTTGACCCTTTAACGGACGGTCGTCCGAGTGCGATGATTCCAGTCCTCTGGTAGTGCTTTAACGGAATCCCAGATCAGCCTGGCTAAGATCTCTCTAAGACGGATCTCCCTCACGAGTGAGATCGGTCCGTTCTTCTTGGAGTCACGGCCACAACTCCTGCGAGTTCTATATTCCCAGCTAGGGTTTCGGATCTTCCGTCCCTGATGCAGTCCCGACTGGCTAACTCCCGATTAGTCGATTTGTACGGAAAGCTCGGGAACGCTACTTGGGTATTCTCTTCTCCTCACGCGTAGGGATCACTCCTTAATGTAATTGACTTAATCTAACTTATGCTAGCCTAACCTATTCTAACCTAAGTTTTCCTTATCCTAACTAACCTGAGCTCCGCGGTCATCCCTGTTGAGGAACGTTTCGCGGGCGAATGACCTCGGGCTCTCGTAGACCGCTCTACCGTGAAGCACAGCGTCTCCTTCCATCGGCCATTCGAGGCCAGCTTTTTCAACGGTGTCTCTCAGCTTTTTCCTGGACGCTTCTACCCTTTTGCAGGAGTTTAGGACGTGGGCGATTGTCTCACTCCCACATCCGCATCTACATTGAGGAGAGTTAACCAATCGGAACTGGTGCAGTTTTCCCCTTAGGTCACAGTTCCTCGTGATTGTCTGAATCACATAGCGATCGGGAGTTATCGGGAGACCATACTTCTTCCTAACATCAGGGATGAGGATCCGGGTACAATCCCTTCTGCTTGAACTGCACCATCTTTCCTGCCAAATATCCAGCGCCTCCTCCACATTTGACCAGGGGGCGTTGGTGTCGCCTACACGCCCTAACGTGCGGAGCTGTTTCCCGGCCTGCACTCTGAGTTCCAGGTCGAGCGGGACGACTACGCATCCGTGCTGACCGTTCGATACGTCCCGGTCATTGCGAGTAGGGGGCGCATCTGGATACTACCTAACCTAAGCATGGCCATCTTCGTGAGGGTGGACCTGCACCATATACAAGCTGCATAGGTCGTCTGCGGAATGAATACTCCCCTGTATATCTTTCTCGCCGATTCCTGGTTCAACTCCCAACCCGCTGACATATTGGAGCGATTGTAACTGTGGTAATAAGAAATGACGATTGGTAAGTACCGGTAAACAAGTTGAACCTCTTCCAATGTTTTTGCTAATGGTGTGAAATGTCACTACGGTCAGTGGCGAGTGGTGGAGAGTACTTTTCGGCAGTAAAACCAGCCGCATGATGGTGTAATAATTCTTGCCGTTTCATAACCCACACACATACCAACACAATGTAAAAATAGTTATAAATGCACACAGCAAAATAGTCGACCAAATTAGTATTTATAGTATCTTAAAATTTTCATTATTCTGCAAAGAGGTATACCTGTTCATCGAATATAGATATTAAATTTAAAATATAATTTCCGATAAATTTGTTTAAAAATAAAGACCACGAACGATTTTTTTTCAAATGTATACTACCGTTAGAAATATAGAAAAATTGTATGAATATAAAAATGTTTAAACATTTAGTTTGTCACTCATCTGTATTCACGCTAAATTATAACATTTTTTTTTTTAGGTGATACGCACTTTTTCAAAAAACGTTCCAAAAATATGATAGTTAAATGTCAGTTGAACAGGCACGTAGACAGGTTTATTTTACGAGAGGGGGCTAAATTGTTATTGACCCCTTTCAGCAAAAAAAAAAAAAAAAAAATTGGTCAGTAGGGGATGGAAGTAGTTCACCTGAGATACTTCATAGGATACTATAGTAGATAATATGTTAAATTTAGAAGGAATTTTTTGAAATAAAAACATGTGTAAAATATTTATGAAAAATATGTACCTAATATACATATATCATAATATTCAAATAAATACTACAAATAGAACATTGATCAAAAGAAAAAAATTGGTGAAAATAGTAAACGGTTTAAACGGAACCGCGCTAAAAGTTCTATAGTAAATTCGCCTTTACTAGATTTTCAAGAAATTTATGTATTTTTAAAAAATACAATAAAATGATTACTGATTATTTATTTGAATAAAGTTTTATTTTATTAAGGTATTCGTTTTATTTTCTTTCCTATACGCGTATTAGAATTTAAGCGTTATGGGTGTACGCCGTATACCCGGCGTATATCCTCCACTACACCACTACATTCCTTGGACTTCGAATCAACGTCATTGGAGTCCATGTGCTACTAGGGTATAATTTAACTACGTAAATAATTAATCATATAGCAAAATAACAAAATTCGATTTCGTCAATTATCTCAGTGTCCACTTATTTTAGGTACCTATACGTTATATCCAAATAAGCATACGTAAAAATAAAAAAAATACATTTAACCTTCAAAATTTATAGTTGAAATTATGTTCCTATGATATTTATATTCATACATTTCAACACTTATTTAGGACAACGAAATTCATTACCAATTTTTTTCTATTCAATTATTATAATGAATAATGAATAAGCGTATAGCCAATATAGTCTATACCTACTATAGGTACTTTTATGACAGCACGTTTGATAAGTAGGTAATAGGTGGGTATGGAAAGGTATACGTGTCTTCGTGACAAAACTACATGAACTATGGAGATAATTATTTGGTTATCTTTAATTTAAATCCTATTGGTTTTGACATAAAATCTAATCAATATTATATGTTTTATGGTAGGTAATAGCGGTATATTACATTTGTATAGGTATATATACAATCGAAGAATTTTGCTATATTATATAATAATATAATGTTTATAATAGATTTGTTAAAAAAAGTGATTATTAAATTGTACTACGTATGTATGATGTCGATAATTATATGTTACTTGTAATAGAAAAAAATTCATAAAAAAACAGATATGACCGATAAAGAAAATGTGGTCATTGTCGGACATTTTGTGGGCCTATACATACAGATGGATACTAAAAATAAAAGTGCGATAATATGTAATTTATCTATTTTAGTTGAAAAAAAAATAACATAGGTACGTTACAAGGCTATATTATAGTAAACATGTTGCAGGATGTCAAAATTGTGTACAACTATTTCATGAAAAAGTGTCCATTTAATGACATTTTAAATTGTTTATACTTATTTGGTATTCATCACCATTTTAATATCATTTACGAATAATTTTTATTTTTTATTCTGAGTGAAACGAGAATGTATTGGTTTTTTTACGCTCGTATACATTTTTTCGGGTAAAAAAAAATCGAGTAGAGAGGTTTGGAATAAAGATCTTTTTTGATAATAAATTGATTCTACTTGGTACTTTATAGAGATTAGTGTTGAGCATAGATAACTTAATATGTAGGTGTTTAAATAATAGATAATTAAATACAAAAGATAGAAGATAATTTAGAAAAAAAAAATATCTAAGCAAAGATGATTGATAGTTCAAATTTTTAATTAGATAAAAAAAAAAGATAAACTGTTTTAACATTATTTCTTTGTGGACTAGTAATAATTTGATATTCATTCATGAAATAATGTCTTGGTACGATTATTCCATAAATATTTTTGAATTCGAGAACAAAAAAATTCCAATCTCTTCAAGCGTGTATATTTTTTATGAGTTTTATTTAATGTGTTTTAATATTATTTTATAGATTGGTTAGTCGATTGTGAATAATCTACTATACTTTATGCTACTTCGTAGTTCATATAGAAACCTAAAACTGTATATATTATGTCAGGTACTAGAAGTGTGTAGGTATATCTACCAAATTATGTTTATATTTGTCGTTTTATTTATTCAAATTGCATATACCTATTTTATATTGAAAATAAAACATAAAATATATGTATTCATTTTTTGTTTTAATAAAAATTGTTATTTGATCAAAAACAGCATAGTATTCATTAAAATATATTAATCAATAAATTCAGTTTAGATATAACTATCGATACTTGTAGTGTACTAGTGTGGTTTTTAATAGTAATCAGTTTTTAACAAAATACTATAAAAATTTTATGTTATTATTATTTAATATTAACACGAGTAAATAATGTAATTTTTTTATAAATAGAGTCGATATTAAAGGCATAATATGATTTCATAGAGATAACTCATACATAGCATCATAGAGAATGTCTTAGAGAAACATAAATTGTAGACAATAACATTATGTGGAAAATTGATAAAATAACAACACTCATAAATATTAAAATATAATTAACGCGTACTATATATTTTATAAATTATAATCGGAAACGAAAATATCATAGTATTATTACTTTTTTAAATTATGGAACTCGAGATGCCCAAGATACAAGTTTCATATTTTATAATACATGATTTTCCTCTAATGAAAAATAAAAATGTATCTAGATACATTTTTATCTAAGATAATTAGTTAGATATAACTTGTAATTATTTATCTAGATGTAGCACAACACTAAAAGAGAGGGTATTTTTCGATTTTTCCAGTAGTTTTCTTAAACATAAAGAAGCAAGTTAGGAAAGCCCACTTGGTGAGCGTGCTAATAATTGCTAATAATTTAAAACAATAAATTATAATTCCATAGAAAATATTTAAAAAATTATTAACCTACCATATACTTATGTGTAGAAAACCAAACGACTAATATTTATCTTCTTAGTAACCAAATTAACAATAACTTTCGTAACCGTAACTATGTGGGTACTAGTAACTACGGACAGACGGACAAACGGATGAACTGAAACATACAACTGGGATATATTTAATATTTATGTAGGATATGTTTAAACTAATTAATGTTTATAAACCTACAACCAATGGTGGACAAGTTAACTGAAAAATCAACTTAGTTAAGTTAAGTAAAACTAATTTCCTCTAATTAAAAGTTAATTATAAAATGAATTTAACTGTTTAAAGTTAAAAAAAATTTGATTAATTGAAAAAATATTATTGTATTAATAATACTATTGAAAAAAAATATTAACTTAACTCAGTTTAAAAAATTCATATATTTTATTTTTCATTTAACATTTAAGACTCAAATCTCAAAATATTTTTTATAAAATTATTCAATAATAAACTTTTCTACTATTTACTTTTTTTTAAAAATATTAATAATATTTACCCATTAGGTAGGTACCTACTTATTTGGTTAACTTTATAGGAATATTAAAATACAAATTAGTAATAATTTTGTATATTACGTGTTAATTTAATTCTTAACTGAATGATTATAAAAAACTGACGATTAAAAGTTAAGTTAGGCCAATGATAATTTAAGCTATTAAAGTTAATTAGTTAATGAACAAATTTATTAATTGGATAATGTCCACCTTTGCCAAAAACGAAGTTTTATAACGGAAATATTTTATAAATAGGGAAAATGGCAAAATAACAAATAAAGTTGTCATGATTACCTACATATTTTTCTTTAACAATATATTATATCATTAAACTTGCTAAGAATCGTCTTTCAAATGCAATGATTTATTTTTACTTTAAAATTTAAAATAATAATAATAATACACTAAATCCTGTCCACAGACTAACTTCCACCATTTGTATCTGGATGGCTTTTTATTTTTAATCTTTACCTATTTAATGAATTTTAGATAAAGTAAAATATGTTTTATAGTACATGCTATGAAATTGTTTTAACTGTATATCAATTTTTATCTTTAAAAATCAAACTTATAATAATTATTAAATTATAAAAAATGTAATAATATTAGGTAGGTAACAGAAATTTAAAAATGTACAACATATTGTCACGAATAGTAAGATAATTAAACTAAACTTAAACGTGCTAAAATGTTTCTTATATTCGGATTTATCTTGTTTTTCTTGGTGTCTAAATGCCAGTATGTTTGGTCGAAATTCGAGGTCGTATATTATTGGATAGGTATGCTATTTGTTCTCTTTTTAAAGATGACATTCTTGTGATGCTGAACAAATGAACGTATTATTTTATACATTTTTAATTAAAAAATTTCTAGTTTTCTATATTGAATTATATAACAATTAAGTAAATATATACCTTAAAATTTTCTAGCTTTCTCCTAAACTAAGTATTTTTTTTGCAGTGATAGATACTATAACAGCGACTGGTTTTAAAATGTATAGAAAACTTAATTAGGTATTTAAATATTTAAAAAATTTTTTAAATATATTAACAACAAAAATGATACCAATTTCTTTTTAGCGTAAATATAAAAATAATAAAGTTGTATGAATCTTTCCAAGCACATATAAGTATATATAGATAGATACATAAGAACAAATGCATCGTTATAAAATTAAAACATTTCTTGGTTCACCGAAAATTTAAAATGAAAAAAAATTTTCTGACTTCTGTACTATAATTGTTAATAAAATAATATTAGCAAATATCAATGGCGTTTATAAAAATTAGAAGGTAAATCATTTTTATGATAGGCATATTTATATGGAAAAGGAATAAATATTTTTTAAATATTAAACATTTAAAAATAGGTATTGCAAATTTAAATATTTAAAATAGGTAATAAATATTTCTGGAAAGTGATTAGCACCAATTAAATGTAACAAGGTAGCGCATAAAATAAACGTCTTTCAGATTTTTAACATATATAAATAAATTATTGAAAAAAAAAAAAATTTTCATAAAATTATTAGAAATGCGCCTTGGCGTTCCCGCAATGGACGTCACGTACTGTGACGGCTAGTTGGTTTAAATCTTCCTGTCCTGATATTGATCGTTTCCCATGGTTTTCCAATATAATTCTTTCTAGATTTTATATAATTTCTTTTTGCAGACTTAGATTTGGTCATAATCGATTGCCATCTCACGCTTTCTATCTTAATTTGAACTCTTCTCCTTATTGTCCTCTCCACGACGAAATTGCAGTTTGTAATTTTCAGCACATTGTACTTAGTAGTTGTCTTTCTGTCGCAAAGAACAGTATGAGATTATTACGCACTTTGTCTTCATGTGAACATAACTCATTCACTGTCCTTAATTCCATTTCTCCAATTTTTATTGTAAATATTATCTCTTTCTCTTATAGTTCTGGGTTCTGTATTTAAATTATTCTAGTTTATTAAAAATTGTTTATTATATTTTCTATTTATCTATTTTTTATTCTTTCTTTGTTTTTCTTTTATTGGTGTAATTTTAAGTTATGTGTCATTAAACTTGTTAAGTGTTAAGCTATAATGTACATGTTTACGAAAGCTTTAATAAAAAAAAAAAAAAATAAATAAATTATTAACTATTGAGGTAATATTTAAGAGTATCTATGTTGTACCGCAATCGCGTGCCGATTTCCCAGATGAAAATGATGATGTAAATTCAAAACGAAAGAAAGAATCGGGTGACGGGGTGTTATTGCAACATATTTGTTTAGCGGATATACATACGTACCTGTACCTATGTAGAAGCATTGTTTGTAAATTATTTATATGTAGTCTGTAATATAGGTATAGGTAACTGTATATTAAGGTACCTCCTACATATCTGAAATGTTGTCAATTATAAAAGTGTAAAAATATTTGTCTGTATATGAGATTATTGTTGACTGAATAACGGCATAAAACTACTCAAAGAGATTTTGTTCAAAACGGGTTTACTTGTAAAATTTCACTTGAGTATTTCGCCGCGTTCTGTTCAAAACACACGAAAGCTGGGTCTAGGCATCTTTCCTAAAAAGAGGTGAAATTAATTAATTATGTAATTTTTTAGGTAGATCATTTATTAAAATATACATTAATAAATGGAATACCTTTCGGAACACTGCTCGTAATATAAAACTAACTGATTAATGCATAGAAAACAATATATATATATATATATATATATATATCGGGTACCTACCTATATGTACCTAACTATATAATATCATGGTCGAATTCCTAAAAATAAAAACTCTAGTACTTGAAAAATGAAAAGTATTTGAAAACGGACTTGTATAAATATATTATATACTTTCTCTTTGCGCGCATACTCGTGCGAACAAAATGTATTCGATATCTCGTATAATAATTATACACTATATTATTCGTCATCGATGTATCCATGTATAACGTGCATATAGTCGGTCGTTATTTTATAAACGTGTCCCGGTGTGTATAAGCGAAACTATTCGCACCCCGGAAAGAATAGTAGGTATGTCACAACTCACAAACACGCTATTCGAATTATTATACTATATTAGGTATATTACATTAAAATATTCGGAATTACGATCACCGTAATATTTATTGGAATTTTTTAGAATTTCTCCATGTACCGGCTACGTACGGCTATACCTAATTTGATATCGTTTTTAACATTGTGCACTTAAACTGTACAAACAGGTTCACGTTGGTATTGGCGTTTTGATTTCGAAAAATTTTGATTTTTTTTTTTGATCTGTAGATAACACTGTTCTTTCGGCACAGACGTATGGATCCAGTAATGTTCCATGGTGTGGAAGAGGGTAAAATATCGCGAAAGAGTGAAGAAACTTATATATATATAGGCTGTATAGTATCGTATAGGTACACATAAGCGTAAACTGTGTTGGAAGCGAGAAGGGGCGAATGCCCTTCTAGTGAAATTTGGATAGTCATGCTCCCTCACCACGATATTTTGGATACTAATACATTTGTCATTTGTAATATTTATCTGTTGTTCAATCTGTTACCTAGGATTTATTTGAAATATTAAATTCAAAAAACAATTCTCAGCGAAAATGGTGGTATTATATTTTCTGATTTATATCTAATAGTTTTCCTTTTTTCCCAATTTTTTGGCGAATTACTGAAAATTCTTTAAAAAATTTTCAATTTCATCGTGTAATTATTATGTTACCTACTGTAAATATTTGGTACAAATTTTGAATCTCTACTCTCTAATATTAATTTTTTCTGATTTATAACAATAATTTTGGTTAGGTATTTTTATAGTTTTAATTTATATCTATATAGGTAAGTATTCTTTAAACTGTCTCTACGTTATTGTAAGACCAAAAGATCCTCTCTTCGTTCAGAATATAAAATTTACTAATATGTTTTGTAATTCTTTTATGTTAAAAATGTTATTTAGTTTTATAAATCGTTTGCAGCCTTTTAAATTTTGTTCATTTCGTATGTACCTATATAAAATGGGTAAGACTTATTATTAGGTATACCTACTTAATTTAAAAACTGTTTATTTATATATTTACTATATACAATATACACAAATTTGATATCTGTATAGGACTTCAAGATATTATGTTTCTTCGTAATATATATATATATATATAAGTTAATATTTTTTTATATACTTAATAATAATATCCTATACGAATATATTATGTTAAAATAAGTATTTTGATATTAAATTTTTATAAGTGATTATGTATATTAAATAAACACTATACGTTTGAACATATAATATTATAGTTATTTTAGTAAGTGTAGACTATATATATAGTAGTGTACAAAATTGTGTATTTAAAATGGGTATAGTTACTATTTGCATTATTTGTAAGTAGTTACCTACTAAAATTATATCATTTAAACTTCAAAATAATTTTATGTCGGACATTGGCTATTCATAATTTATAATAGTATTATAGTTGTGATAAACATAAAATGACAATTACATTTTTAACACCATCAATTGTAATATATATATATAAAAAAAAATAATAATAAATAATTTACAATTAATTCTGTGTTTCGTACAGATTTTGTACTTTTAACAAAATATATAATAAAGGTTTATTTGAAGACTATAATATATCTAATAATTTATTGTTCACAAATCATATTTTATCGTTTTACTTTCGGTTAAAATTTAAATAAACTACCTATTGTATTTCACGATTTTAAACAAAAATGTAATTTTTATGAAACTACACAATTGAAAATAATATAGGTATCGATAAAGATGAAAAAAAAAATAACTTTAACTTTTAGATTAACCAAGTTGAGTTAACAAAACTCTGGTTTTAACTTTAACTAATTAAGTCATTAACTTTTAACCATTAAAAAAAACTAAATGATTCTTATATAAACTTAACTGCCTATCTAGTTATTTATTTCATTAACTCTGCACCAGTCCTTGGAGATTATAGAGAAAATACAAAACTAAGAGAAATTTTTACGTTGTGTATAGTAAGTCTTTTTTTTGGGGACGGGAGGTTAGTAAAAAAAAAATATATAAATAAATAAATCGCTTTTACTCCCTCCTTATAAACAAAATATTCCAAGTTACGCGCATGATGGTGTATAATGTATATGTACCTAGATATTTACACAAATAAACAACTATAAGTAACATACAATATAAGTATGTTTATTAGAAAAATCCCCTCGATAATTTGCGACCCGATTCGGGGACACGGATTTTATTTAATAATATGTATTATTATTTATATAGGTGCATAACGAAATCGCAAAACGTCTAGGTAAACAAGTATGAATCAACGATAATAATAATACAGTCGAGTCCACGATAACTCGAAGTTAAGGGGGATAAAAATTCACTTCGAGATATGTATTATTCGAGATGCTTAACTCGAATTTATCAAAACTTCGAGTTATGTAATGAAATATAATTTTTAAATTTTACGATAAAAAACGTTATGATAAATATATGTACATAAATGTTGTAAAATAACTAAAATAGATACAATGATATTATATAAGTATGTACATATATGTACTATTTATTAGATACAGTAGAAAACCGCTGATTTCGATCTTTATTCTCTTCAAATTTTTTTTAAAATATCCGTCTTGTTTCAAAAAAAATGTTGACAGTGTATTTGGTAGAATATTAAATTCTTTCGCGATGTCTTGTTTTTTCCGGTTACCTTCTCCACCAATTGTAATCACATGAACTTTGTCAGCTATAGTTAAATGATTTAATTTTCTTTTTCGTGACATGTTTAAAAACATACTGTAACCAGTGCATACTTACTGTTGTTGTGCATGCACTAATCAGTGATGTTAGATAGGAGTTAACAATGTTTGCGGAGATTTCGAAATTAACCTGTAAAAAAGTTATGCTACACATAGATTAAATATACCTACACCATGAATATATATATATATACGGTTATATATTATATGACCTATACGTCATATCAGAAAACATATTCATATCGTTGTTTCAAAAACAATAACATGTATCTCCAAAAAGTGATTTTTCAATGGACACATAAATATATCGATGATGGCCATTTTGTCAGGAGTACGTTTGCTCATTTTTACCCATGAAAAATGTTCATACAAGTTATTATTATATAGGTACAAAGATAAATAAAATAATGAGTATATACTTATTAATTCCAAGCTTATATATTATTAAGACATATTTTAATAAATTTAAATATTATATTTTATTTTGCAAAAAAAAAAAAAAAACGACGAATTAAATTATTTATCGGTATAATTCAATATTAAATTAAAATATTAAGATGTTCCCCGTCCAATGTACAAGATTCTCTTTTTTCGGTTTTGTAAAATTCATGACTAAAATTCATTTTCCCATCGCGGAGGGAAATTCTCTCTCATCTAACATCACTGGGCCCCGGCCCTGCTAATAAACAGTTTCCATCTACAGCGCTCGAGTAGATTATATGGATAAAATACGTTCGCGAAATACCCTGCAGATATGACGGATGATATTGATATTATATATATATACTTCGACTAATAAGCTATTATTATCACAATTATTATTTGACGTTCGGAGTTAACACGAGATAAGAAAATAATATAATACGCTGAGAATTTCTGTGGGGGAATAAAAAATGAAAAATAAAAAAATCGAGTTGTCGAGTTTTTCGAGTTATCGGGCCACTCGCATGGACTGTAATAATAATATTATCGCGATTAGCGTGGAAGGAGACGCCGCCGACATGCCGTATAATATATTATACTATATACCGTCTACGCACACGAATACGCGCGTACGTGGCAGTGACGTCCAAGTTTATCGGCCGGTGGCGGAACGGCGGCGTGCCGTCGGACGGACTTACTGTATTAGTGTATTGGTCTCGTTCCAACCGTATTCCGCGCGTACGCACACACCGGCGGCGATATGTAGATTCCCCCCCCACACACACACACACACCCACCCAGTCCCAACTCCGGTCTTCTTCACACGATTCACGTCCACGTACAACCGGATGTTTATCGCCCGTGTCTGCCGTGTCCCGCGTACGATCGTGTGTATACGTGCCGCGATACACACGATATATTATAATATTATTATTATTATTATTATTATTATTATTATAAACGAGGACCAGACGTGTACGGCTATAATAATATCATTATGGTTTCCATACGATAAAATAATAATATCTCCGCGCTGTGTACCCGTGCGATACGTATAGTGTACCTATGAGTAACCCACTTACGGCGATCGCGTGAAAGTACAATTCGGTCAAGGTCCCCTCCCCCCCCCCTCGCCGGCCACCGGTGGTACGTTCCACGGCCACGGTCGGTCAACGTACGCGTATATAATATATACGTACGTATGCGATATCGTTATTCTCGTGTATACGGATTTCCTGTTCGCCGCGCGTACGTACGGGCGCCGCACACGCTTTCCCGTCACCGGCCGTACGGCATGTCGTCCCGCCGACCACTGTTCGCGTTCGCACGTCGCGCATGAAACATATCGCCGACCGCGTACGTCCGAATACCTAATATTATGCGCGCGGGGGCCACCGTTCCGTTGATTTGAATCGCTCGCGGATTTTTCGGTGCGAACGCGCCGGTACGGCATTACGCGTACAATACATACCGGACCGTTTGTCCCGGACCGTTTTTTCTTATACGCGAACCGTCACGATATATTATGCTGTCCGCCGGCCGCCGTTTGACGTTTTTCGCGACGATCGCGTGCGTGTTGGTGGCCGCCATCTCGCAGTCGTCGCCGGTCGACCCGGTGGTGGCCGTCGCGGACGTCGTACCCTCGACGATAGCACCGCCGCCGCCGCCGCGGGACCTCGAAGACGACGCGGGCGGCCAAGACGTCGCGGGTGAAGACGTCGCGGCCGAAGACGACGCGGCCGAAGACGACGAGGCCGAAGACTCGAGCGCCTTGACCACCGGGTCCGCCGTTGACGAGCTGATCGATTACATGGCCAAGGACATGGGGACGTCAATAGGTAAATAACGAAACGAACCGTTTTATATCAGCTATTCGTCTATTATTCATAGGGTACCTATATAGTACGTTTAAAAATAAAATTTTTTTTTAAAAAAAAACCGCAAAAATTGCACACAATATTTATAAAAAAAATATTGTGATATAATTACACGAAAAATCGTATGCCATATAGGCGTGTAATTATATGTACCTACGCGACAATATCATGCGGTCCATTTCGTTTTTCTGACTTTGACGAACATAAACTGGCACGTCCGTCGACGTGTATTTCATTCATACATACATACATACATATTGTTATTGTACTGTTGCCACTTATGGAAACGTTTTGTTACACAGAGCCTGCCGTGGACAGGGGGCATAAAAAAAAACCTGTGATGCACAAAAAAAAGAAACCTATGGGCAAGCACAAGAAAAAGAAACAGACGTTTAAAGACAAGCTCTTGCCTCTTCTTCTGATACCGTTTGTCATCCAAACGATGCTCATACCGATGTTCATAATGAATCTGAAAATGTTCGCCATGAAAGCAATGGTGATCGGAAAGATCGCGATTCTGTTGATAGCGTTCAACATGATACGCAGTTGGTCGCAGAACTCTCACAGCACATCGGTCAGAGGCACCATGAACGGGGTAATTGTCACGAAAGTCATCCGAAATTAACTTTTTCATTCGCCTTGTTCATATACCTATATAATATAATGTAATTTTTTGTCGTTTTCCGAATCGTGTTACAGCTCATGGCCCAAAATTACGGTTTCAACGGTGGCCCGGAGATCGGAGCACTTTTCAACGGCCGCTAGTAAAACACGCACTACCTACCTACCTACCTACCTACCTAACCGGCCAACAGTGCAGTCGTGACGTCCGACAACCTGTATCTAATTCATAATTATTTATGGGTGTCTACCCCATTAACAGAGCTCTCTGCGCACGTTCAAAAAGTGCAATTATTATTATTATTATTATTATTAATATAAGACTATTTCGAACAAAATCTTATCAAAACATTATTATGTATATATTATTATTATTATTATTATTTATATTATTATCAATTATTATCGATACCTATTGTAAGGTACACATTACCTATATTATATATACGGTATATATAGGCATCTGATTTGTATACCTTTAGGTATCGTATAGCTCAAGTTTAGATACGATTATTATGATAATTTGTGCCGTATGTGTATATTATACTCGTCGCACGAGTATAATATATTTTATTTATTATATATTTTACACGTCGAATTAAGCATATATATATAATATACATATATATATATATATATATATATATTACCACAATACAAAACTATATGTACCTATACTTTTATACCCATTACTATACGAGTGTAAAATAAATGTAATTTAGTCGTATAATGATATTATTGTATAATTAATTGTAAGTGTATGTTACACGTTAAGAATAATTATGATTTGAAATTATTATAATTTGTTGTTAGTTCATAAAACACACGATAGTGAGTGAATAACAAAACGTAAATATATAGGTGTACAGTACAGTATACCTATTATACTGCAATGTGTTGGATAGACCTATTGGCCCACTTAAAAACCATCCATTTATTAAATCAAAATATTAAAATGTACACCTAACCTTATTTCCTTCACGCCACTTGTAAAATAAAAACACGACATAGAGACATAGTATTTAATGGTTACCCAGCTAAATATTTTTGTTGAGTTAAAATTATCGGAATGTAATATCATCTACACTCTACTTACGTGTATCACTTCATTGAGATCGAGAATTAAGAAGTCTTCTTTTAAATAAAATAATTTTTTTTCCCCGTTTTGTTTAAGTTGGGAAATTAGTAAAAGTAGATCGTTTGGTGTAATAAGTGCCTACGTAGGTACTTAATGAGTTCATAATCATAATTTATACTATATAATTATTTTCACGCATGAATTTGTCAGTTTTACCAGTCAATGACATAGTTACGGACTTTCAATCAAGGGCGGCTACCGAGATCTTAAACTATGGAGGAAGGAACTTTGTCAAAAAAATCAAAGAAAAATAAAAAAATAAGTTTACTAACGATACAATTACACTGAATAGTCATTATTCATGCCTCTTTCTCGGGTAGGCATAAATTTAACGCGGAATACGAGTTGCGTACGTGAATTTCTAGAATATTAATTAGGTAGTCGAATTAAATAAGTTGGGTTACCCAAAATCAAATATTTAGTCTTTTAAATTAGAATTATTTCAATTAACTCACTAGAACTGGCAATCCGTTTAATCTGTAGTGAATTTATTCAACTACGGGTATTTTACTAAAAGGTATTTATTTCTATATTCATATTTTATTGTTCATTAGTAGGTAATTTTTTTCAACTTTGTGGCTATATTGTGTATTGTGTTAGAGTTAGATCGAACGCAGATCATATAGTTTCCAGGTCATGTTTGAAATAAATTAGAAAACTATATATCAGTCTAAAAAAATGTACCTAATGATAAAAATATAATAAATAAATATAAAGGTCACTTAGTGTAATAGAAAATAGGTAACGACAGTCGTGTTTAAACTCTATATTATTATCAACTATAAATGATTATTAACCCAAATCCCAATAGTAAATAATAAACTTTTAATTGAGTACCAATACGTGTATTTCAACAACCATATTGTCATTTTCAGATCTCACCAAACATTTTTATAATTATAATTTAATAAATAATCATAATTTACTAATAATTAGTCTTTAATGTAAGATGAAGATGTATACCTATAATTGTGGAAATACATATACGTAGACCGTAGTTAAAAGTGTATTATATTTTTTGTAATTTGGGTTTATCATAATTTATATTTCATGGTATAATAATGTAACAGACACAAGTGCTCAAGTTTGTTTAATCATAAATACTTTACAGTGTACAAGTGACAATTTAAATATTATTGTTAATCGTTTTAACGTCGATGTTTGAATTTAAGAATTGAAATTTGTTCACACTATTAAATATTCTAGTACCTATAATATAATGCTATTATAAAAATAGATAAATCTTTATAAATTGTATATAACTATTATAAATATTACTGAAATAAGGGAAACGAGGGAGTCAAAATTGTCCTCATTTCTCTCCCTGTATCCGCCCTAAATACTTTAAGTAGGTTTACATATGTGTTTGTAAAATAAATATAATAATAACAATAAAATATTTTAAATATTCATTTAATATATTATTATTATTATTATATACCTATATTATATAATTTTAACGATTTATTATTAATATTATATTGAACATGAAATACCATTTTAAAACATATAAAAAAAAACTATATTTCAGTATTTTTTTCCTAAATAGAATTGACTATATAGTTATAATATATGTACCAATACTATAATTTTCCCATATTAGAAAGGTGTATAGACATTTTAAGATACGTTAATGGGAAATCGATGTATTATATATATTAAAGCAGTTACACTTGATCATACCAAAAAAGGAGATAATTGTATTTATGGTAGATAATATATTATACGAGGATTAAATGCCTACCATTTTCAATTTAAAAACATTTGTTGTTAGGTACAATAAAAGTTAATAAAACCAAACAAATTATTGGTTGTAGGTATAGGCGTGATCAGTGTTCTATAGCTGGTAGGTAGTCAAAACCATTAGAATTTAGAGGGCATAGTTTATGAGGAAAAAATAATAATAATAATAATAATAAATACATTACATTAAATGTTAAAAATGATTCTTTTGTGGGTCTAGTCTGGGATATATTATGGGGTGCCCAATTTATATTTATAGGGAGCACATATTAGTTTATTGTAATATACTAATTTGGGTACACTGCAGGTTGTGTGAGAGTATGCGACTTGCACACCTATGGTTGTAGGCTGTAGACATCATATTATATCATAATTAGAAGTATAATTTATTATGGCAATATTTAAAAAAGAAATAGCTTAAAATGTATTTATACGTATAGAACCATATCGCTTAAAATCTATGATTTGTTAAAAATATTTTAATATTGTACCAAACGTTCTGAAATTTTAGGTAATTTAATTGATTTAAAAATGTTTGTATTACTGTATATACAGTATTTATAAAATATTGTATTAGGCGAAATTGGTAAAGAAAACAATATCAGTGGCGTAACTAGAACGATTTTCTGGGGGGATCAGGTTATGGATATTTGTCACGCGATTATTAATATCTAATCAATTATCGTATGAACAATGTTTCAGGATATTATATTGTAGGTCACTTACGCTGACAACAAAAGTTCAAAATCGGTATTCGAAAAATATGTCACGAATTATAGTAATAGTTAATTGAGTTAAGTCAACTTACTTTATGAATTGCCTAAACATAACTTAATTTATATTGGAATTGTCCAAGTCTTTAAATGTTGACCAATACTAAATTACTTTTTTAAAAATCGATTAATTTAAAAACGTTTAGGTATTCATTCATAATGAATTAGTTCAAAAATTAATGTTTAAATAATGGAATGATTTATGTATTTTCGAGTTTATACTTAAAAAATCATTCTGGCATGGATCGACCATATATATAGATACAGCGTTAAGGTAACCATTTATGCAGGGTATTCCTTTTTTCCTTGCAAACTTCGGGAATGACCTCATGTTAGTAAATGTAATCGAAAACCTAATTTACATTTTGACAATTCTCATAACTTTGAAAGGAACTTACAGTTGCTATTTCATTTAGTTCTAACTTAATTGTAAAACAAATTACATCACAAAAGTTTTCTCTCCCCAAAAACTCTCGTTTAGCATTTTTTTTATTTCATACGATTTTTGCGATTTTCAGATCTCGGTGTCACGCAGCGTGACGCCAACGAAAAACACTCTTGAGAATCATGTGACATATCAAAATAAGGGTTAGGTTAACACACAGGTTTGTTGTTTAACGACAAATATTATGGATATATTTATTTTTCATTAAAGTATCAATTTTCGAATATATTATCTAATAAAATAATTTAAAAACGAATAAAAGTATCAATAACTAAATTATTTTAATACTTGGGTATTAGACAAGTACCTATAGGTATTCTAATGTAAATTTGATCAATTTATTTCATACCAATGTTAAATATATTTAAAAAAATCATCTTCAGTTTCTACAGTATAAAATACAATTACTGTGTTTTTATTTAGTAGTACTCGGAAACATCATACCTATGTGACATTTGAAAATAGGAGTCTTAAGGGTCGGGAAATCTCGTAATGTATTTTTTATTGCAATCATTTTGAAATTAAATTAAACTATGTACTGTAAATTTTGATTTCGCAAAATGCAAAATAGGTTTTCGGTTGGATTCACTAACACGAGGTTCTTTTCGAAGTTTGTATGGAAAAAAAAGAAACAATCTGTACCTATATTATAATATTTTAAAACTTATATTATCGTATATTAAAAAAATGTTCTAATTGATATATGCAGACCAAATAATACTAAATACAAGAATAAGTTAATCTAAATTTAATAATAATAAGTGTTAGACCATTGATGTGATGAAATACGATATATACCAAATATATTACAAACGCATATCCAATAAATGTTCATAATAATTATTATCATAATTTAATATATATTATCTATAAGTATAATATTTAGAAACAAAAATAAGATTATTGTTTTAAACTTTTAGTCGTACAGTGAACACATGAAAGTAGGTATATTAAAAACAATACATTATTTGGTTTTTGACACAAATTATAAAAAAAAAAAAAAAATTAAAATGTTAATAATAGACATTGTTTTTAATGATAATAAATAAGTACTACGAATCAAACCGGCTAGACAAAATCGACATTAAATTATATTAAAATATAATTACTTAGTTACAAAAATAGAATACATTTAATTGCACAACGTGGCTTTCAATAAAGCGGCAGATATTCCCCAGGGACCAGAAAATAAAGAACCGTTATTGGCATTCTAACGTAGGTTTTTATCGTTTATATTATTATTATTATTATTATTATTAATAAAATTATAAATATATGTTACATAATATACATTATGCATACTTTAAAAATAAATAACTATTGTCTATTATTACGACATACGCACAAATGTACAATATATCATATTGATTATAAATTACTAATTTACAATCAACGAATATATATTATACTTCTGGAAATGAAAAAGTATGATTTTTTTACACGTTATGTTATTACAGTTAGGCTATCCGTTAAAGGGGAGGCGTGGACCCCTCCATTCCAGATTTTTGAAATATTTAGTCGAACGATTTATCGGTTTAGGATTTAGGATTATTTGAAATTCTCCGCATCCTCAATATTTTATTATTGTATTGTTATTCGTTAGTATTTTCAAAGAATATTAATCGTATTTGTACGGGCCGGGAGCGTAAAATGTTATTATGAGGCGGCCCGGACGCCAAATTTTATATTTTAATATTTTTTAATTATATGCCTATACCTACCGACCGATAATCGTGTGTGCTTGAAACTATAGAAAAGTGCAACTGGATAATAAATGGGAACTTGAAAAATGTAAATTAACACATACGAATAATGAGCGGAACAATATTATTAGTAGGTATATTATATGTATACAAATCACAAAAATATACAGGAAATATATAAATATGTTATTACAACAGAGCCGTGACAAGATTCGATAGCGTCCCTGGCAAAGAACCGAATTTTCGCCCCCTAATTTAGTAATGCGATAAGGAAAAAAAGTCATCAATTTTTTAATTTTTTTTTTTTTTGGATTCACGCCCCCGTAAATAAAGAATGTCATCGACTTACTTTTACAAGATTTTGACCGTCGAATTTTCGCCTCTACCCCCCCCCCACCCCCAATCTTAGAAATTTAGGGATATTACTGAATTTCGATTTTTGCGACCCATTTTCTGTTACGCCCTGGACCTGGACCAGTTTCGCCCAACCCTTGTTACGGTTCTGTGTTATAATTTAGGCGAAAACTAAATTTAAGTAGGCATATAAAATAAGTATAGGCACTCACAGTTTTTTTTGGTGCGTATAGACTGGCGGCTGGTCACTGGACTGTCGTCAACAAATTCACTATATACGCACGCACGTATAATAGAAATATGTATGTCAACGAACGCATTTATTGATATAAATAATAAATTACTATAAGAGCCGAAGATAACAATTCAACACAATATAATTATACGCGATTACACGATACGATGTACACTGTTGAAAAGGGTTGTCCGGTTAGCCTCAAATTATTATTGGCGATTTGCGTGACAATATTTCACTGGATTCGCGAGGACGTATAAACGAAAACGGATTTAAAAACACCCGCGACGGATATTTTTTTTTCTTCTTGCAAAAATCTGCCGCGGTGCGGTTTTTGGACGTCAGGTTAGGTATAGGTACGCGTTCACGAACGGCCGCACAGTGATAACAGGTATGTCGCGGTGTATTTCACGACGAACGGAAAAACGAACAAGAAAAACAATACAATCGTCTAATGATAATTTAAATAATTAGATAACGTTATTTGTTGTGTGTGTGTGTGTGTGTGTGTGTGTGGCTCGTCGGACGGTGGTGCGATTATAATGCGTGGAGGCTAATATAATTATTATTATTGATAACGCGAAGCGCTCACGATGTGTTGCTTCGGGTCCCAACGGTATATTATAATATTTAAAATAATAATATTTGTCTACTAGAGTATTGTAATATTATATTCATATAGTTGATATAAAATATAAAACCCGATGAAATCTATATAGAAAATACTACGTATAGTTAAGAGGATGTTACACTCGCATTTGTTGTCTCTGTCTATCTAACAGATAATATAGGAAAATCACACTACGCAGAATTGAAATTTTGGCGTTTAGGTTAAATTTAGAGTATAAACACCTATTACAAAATTTAAAGCGAGGAATATT
>JAIPRL010004455.1:0-38057 GCA_025469235.1 Pemphigus obesinymphae | reverse complement strand
TGATAACTGAGTTTTATTTACCGCATTAGTTTGAAATTCACCGCTGTCATCGTTTAGCGCTGCAAGTCAAATTGAGTAAAAAGAACATTTCAGACCGGGTAAAACACTGATAACAGATCGCCGTTCGGCGATATAAGTATATCTTAATTCGTGTACAGAACTGACAACTGATAAGCCATAATGTGTGTTATTTAATGCACTCTGTATACTATGTCAAACTATAGATAGCCGCCCAAAGATAACGGAGCCACCCGAATTTTCGTCAGTCGTATGCGCGAAACACTCTTATTCTCTCCGCGAATTTAGTATATATACTGCTTTTGACATTGTGGAACATTATTGGAAACCTCTTTTTTTTTTTTTATTGTTTTTAACATTTAACTTTGTAATACTAAGTTCAACATCTAGCATTAGATTTTTTTTTAAAAACATAGACCTTTCAAATATCTATCAATTTTTAAATAGATTTGTTGGAATTTGTTTCAGCTCCAAATTGTATTTATTCGGTGTTAAACTTTGTCATTTTGGCTGTGATATTGGCATTACAAATCTTAACACCGACTATATAAAAAAGGTATTCAAAAAAATTACAACGAGTTTCCAACAATGTACAATAGGTCTATTTAAACATTTTTTAATAGTCTGAACGGTTTTAAAGGCTTTAGATATAATACTCGGTGTGAAGTATTACAAAATGTAACATTGAATATGTATAATTTGGCGCCCAAAAATTTCATTAAGTGTCCAACATTGTCCATTGTCCAATAAGTCTATTTAAATATTGTTGGATCGTTTTGTAAGGCTTTAATAAAATCGTAATGCTATAAGTGTGAAGTTAGAATTATAATGTTTAACGTAAAATAAATAAAAATGGCCTCCAACAAGTGTAAAAAATATCCAACTAATCAATATGAATATAGTTGGATAAATATTAAAAAGTTCTGTTAAAAATGTAATGATAACTTCACGCTTCTGATATATCTATAAGATATATTTGTGGGCGGGAAGGGGTTGAGTTTATTGAAATTATAACTTGAAATTTATTTTTTGGTAGCTGCGTATCTGCTTATTAAAATTTTTCGACCATCCCCCACTTCGACAAATTCCAGGGTAAACAATGTGACAATTTTAAGTTCACTAAAAACTAAAAACTACCCAGCGTTTACCAAATTTGGAGTGCGTTTGAAATGTATTTTTTTTTTATTGTTTGAACTATATTTTTCTTGAATTTTTTTTATAAAATCTAGCAATTTTTGTTTAATTACATGGTGCATATTAATGTATAGGGTGATGAATAGAATCATCGTTGACCATTGTTATACACCTATTAATATATATAAGTATAGAGCAATATAATGATATGTACTAGACGCTGGATATATCGTGTTTGTTTGTGTGTGTGTGTAAATATGAATTTGTATTTATGTGTATTATGTATTTGTGTTTGTGTAAATAAAATCGTCACGTCATTATATGATCGTGCGAGCTCGCCAGTGAAAATCGACGTCATTTCCTCGTTAATATTTTCTCGCCTCATGCTTACCTACCTATATTACGACGTATGCGCTTCTCGTCGAGTTTGAATTTCAGTAATAATAATAATAATAACAACAACAACAACATCAACAAGTGCAATAATAATGTGTAATTCAGTGGCAGTCGGTTACACATCATCTATGTATGTGTTTATCAGTGATAGGCTTATCGTTACCATGAAGTACAGGTATAGGTACACTGTGGCACACTGTGCGAATCAAAATAGACATTTTCTTGTATATTCAAGTCGGAGAAAAATATATTTTTGTATTAACTAGGTATTGAAAATTGAATTAAAATTCACTCTTATGTTTAAAATCAAGTAAATATATATTTTCCAAATTGCACTTTAGAGGTCTAAAATATGTCATACATAATCAAACGAGAAGATGTTTTCGGAAGGAAAGACAGGAACCAAATAGATCATGTGATGATTGATTCAAGAAGAAAACATGAAAACGTGAAGAGTTGCGTAGGGATTTCGGACCATTTTCTTGTACGAGTAAAAGTTCACCTATACGGTTATCAGTTAAATGGAGAATTAAGAAAACTCTAATTAGGAATCAGGAACAAGCCGAAGACATATTTCTGGGGGGAGGGGGCTGTCTCCAAAATACAACTTGAAATTAGATGTAAATAAGCCAAAAAAAAGGTCATCAACTTTCTGTTTTTGTCGACTACTTCCCATGGGTGTAACACCCGCTCCCCTCTAGGATCGTCCCTGTCAGAAACTATAATACTGAGAAATTAATGGGATATACTAAAAATAAAATAGCATATGCAGATTATGTCGTATTAATAGGCAAGACAAAAAAAGAGATCAAGTTATTGGCAGAATGATTGAAAAATGTATAAACAACAAAGCTTGAATGTGAATGGTATAGAGTTTGAGAAAGTAAATACTTTTCTTATCTTGGAGTTGAAAAAAAGGCAGTAAGGGATAATCGTAGAGAGATCCAACAAAGAGTTAATGTAACTTGCAGATGTTTTTACGCCCTAAGAACAGTGTTCACGTTAAGCCTGTCTTATTTAAAACATAAACAGATAAACGAAGAATGGGTATATTTGAAAGAAAGGTCTTTCGTTAAATATTTGGCCCAAAGAAAGATCAAATCACTGGTGTATAGGAACGATGGACAAATCCAGAGGTAGGAAATAGACAACGATGAAAGGCAAAAGTTGGAGAAGTATGGCGAATATAAGGGAAAATAATTTAAGGTGCTTAAAAATGAATCTTTGAAGAAAAGACTCCATTGGAACGCCGAAGAAAAAAAAAGTTGTTGAATTAAGTCAAAAATGATTTATGTATTATTTTATCAATAATTAAGAGTGAGGAAGCAGCATGAGACAGAGAAGAATGGAATGAGATAGTAGCTATGACAAAAGATCTGAACAGCCTATAGAAGCTATAAAAAAATAAGATATTTTCCAAGTTGTACTTTAGAAATTATTGGCACTTAATTTCTCAAAGTTCAATGCAATTTCCAAAAAATTTTAATCGTTCTCAGTGATTTGCCTTTTAAATTATGTTTTCGAATAATTAAAATGCGTTAAAAATATAATATCTTCACTGCACGATGTTTAAATAAAATAAACAAGTTTGGGTCTCGTTTGACTTTTAAAAGTCAATCGGCAAAATCCTCCTTAAATGGGCCACAAATAATTTTAGCCTATTGTATATATTATATATTATAATATAAAAATATATTTATATAGTATACCTTTGTTGCCATTTTGAATGTTTATATGATACAATTACTGTAACGTGAATTTTTCATCACATTGTAATAGTATAATATATTTAAAAATTATTAGCTATATAATTTAGTGTCCCCCATTTGTCCACCGTTTTGTCACATAATTTGTGCGCACGTGTGGCTCATGTTGACCTAGCGAACTATTTTTCCTATTGTTGCGTTTTTTATAATTATTATAACATACACACACACACAAATCATGTCAGTGTTAATAATATATACACATATGTGTATGTGAATAAACATTTGGCACGTAGTATATATATATATATATGTATATTTATGCGTTTAAAACGGTTTTTTTTTTTTATTAGTTTTATATTATTAGTTTTTATTTTTTATTATATACATTAGTACACTGCAATCGGGGCAGAATATATTATATAGGTAATATGAATTATTATTTAATTCTAGTCGTTCAACCGAATCGTACACATACATATTGTATGTAGGAAATGCGTTCACCCGTGAGTCGTTTTTATTTTATTGTTTTAGTGGGTTAGAGACGTATCTTTTTTAAGTAGATCGAGGAGTGACGGCGTCGTCAGCAGCGGTGAGACTATTTCGCGCCAAGTGGATCGCTTAATTTACACAACGATGGTAGATACATAACGAGAGAGAGTTCAACTGTGTACACATGTGACGGTTATCGGATCCACTGCAGAGTACCTATATGATAGACTTCCAAATTATAGTACGATTACAATTGGTTAAATTCGTGTGTTTGCAATTTATAAGTATTATTTAATCATAAAATGATTTTGAGATGAAAAATTTCCTCAAATGACTTCTAAATATATGTATTTTTGAATCCCCATAATTATCATTATATACTCCACTCACTCGACCGCCAAAATGTTTAGACTAAATTTTTTTTTTTTATTGATGAGAAGATGTGGCATTAAAAAAAAAATTTTTAATTTAATTCATATTCATATAGCTAATTTTTTTAAATTCTGTATGAAGCAAAACATGTATTAGTTTTAGATTTTATCTCTGTATTTCTGTACATCTATAGTTGATATCTACTTTTAAGAGAAAGGATTTTTGATTTTCCCAGTAATTTTCCTATAATATAAATATGATAATATTACATTTCAACATGCTATTATATATATTGGATTTTTAATGTAAATCCAAGCAAATTCACTTTCAAACATTCAAAACAGAATTTTTGAAGCAGATTACTATATAATAATATAACCTAGCAGTAATAGAATTTATAGCAGAATTTTAATTGAATTATTGTTTAAAAATTAATAAATAATATAATATATAATACATTATCTTGTCCGAGGACTACTACCACCTGTATTCTGTCGGATTTTTTTACCTATATTTTAATAATATTAATTAAGTAAATAAAATATTGTCATTTTCCATGTTTTGTGGTTTCAGATTCATTTCCACTTATTTATGCTCTCGTATATTCTCGAGTAATAATTATTATAATGTAAAATTTATTTATACAACCAAATTATTAAATCCACAAGTTCTTTTATTTATTAGTCACATAATACATATACTGCGTATTAATGTTTGTTATGATAATATAATGTATTTATTTTTTTTTTATTTATCATTATTATTATTATTATTATTATTATTATTATTATTATTATTTATTATTATTTTTTTTTTTTTGGCTTGTTGTGCAGTCGCGTGTTTACATAATATATACGAGTAGTGTAAATTAAAAATATTAAAAATTGTGTTTAATTTATTTTTGTTTTACGTCTATTACGCATTTGCATCGGAATTCCGAACTACACGTACCTACCACATATTTACTGGATTATTCACGATTTTGTCATAGATCAATTTTCAGAATAATTTTTATTGCGCCACATCACCAAGCAAATCACGAATTTTCGTAACGTAAAAATAGTTTTAGATTACTTATACTCAATAATTTTTATTTTTATTAGCTTTTAGAATAATCGTTATGGATATCCGCAAAAATAGTGTAGTTTTTTGAGCTCATTTATTTGCACGTTATTTTGGGAGAAAACGAAATCGCGTACGTTTTTGTTAATTAGTATTTTTTTTTTAGCAGGAAATCGTGGGAATTCAAAAAAAAATATATAGGTATTTTACTAACAAGTAATTATTTTTATTTCATTTGTTTTCATTATAAGCGAGTCCAATTTAAAATTTAACGTAAAACTGCAATATAATATTCATATATAAGTGTGTATTTATTATATTATATTATATTAAATTCTTAAAATTTAAGAGTGCTTTGTTGTGTTCTTAATATAATCAAGAATATAATAGAAAAGGACTGATTAGCTATTCTATTTAATGGGCGAAAGTACAACAGTTTCGTCTAGACTATACGCGTAAATATTTACTATGCCAAAACATATAAAACGAACAATTATAATAATTATAATTAAATTTTTTCATTAAAGTGATCGTTTTTAAATTATTATGAAATATTAAATTTAAACTCGTGGTGATTTCCACATATTTAGGGCAAACAATATAATATGCACATTGTACACACTTGTACTACAGCGTTTCTGTAACACAAGAGAAAAATATAACGAAAAATAGCAAATGGATTAATGGATTTAAAAACTACATATATACATTATATACGCGTGTAAAAAGTTGGTCTGGTTATTTGATACATATTATTAAGGGTTTGTCTTATTATATATAGATAGGTAGTCCAGAGTCGCACTTGTATTGATGCTGATAGAAAACATATAGTATCACTATGGATTAGCAAAATAAAATAGGTTAATTCTCTCTGAAATGTGTTAATTTAATTTTGACAAATATATATATAACTCTAGAAATATCGTCCTGTATATTAATTTAAAAATATTCACGTGTGTATTTTTGTATTTAATATTTATATTATACGTGGTGAGATCAAGTGTTTTAGAGATATAATCGAACTTTGATAATAATAATTCGACAAACAAAATACAATAATGAAAAACCAGTTATACATAACTGCTGCAATATAGGTTGGGAATTTTCATTATTTAATGGGTACCACTCCTTCTGTAAGCCTAGAAAAGCTGGAAAATTCGAGGAATTTGAATATAGTCTCTAAAGAGCAAGGAAGTTGAAAAATGTATTAAGTTGAGGTTTATTTTTCCTGAGTATATTATATTAATACCCACACAAAGTGATGATACTAATTTTATTAATACATGTATGTTTGACCAAGTACAAAAGTCAGATAATTTTTAAAAAATGTGCTGGTAAACTCAAAAAAGTTAAGTTATTTAAATGTTTCAAAATATCGGCGACCATAAATAATTTATAATAAAGTATCGCATTTGAAAGACGGTTCTGTAGAGTAGTTTGGTTAACTATATATAGTGTATTTAAATGTTTATAAAATAAATATTGTCAAGAATTAAAATTAAAATTATAATATTCAAAACTGAGAATTTTAAGAAATTTCAAAATATTCAAAATTTAAGAATTTTTATCGTAATTCAAATATTAAAAACATCATTCTGCCAAGTAGAAAAGCTACGTGAAACTTTTTTATGATCAGTGATCACATATAAACACACTTGATTGTAAATTGTAATACTATACCTGAATATTAAAAAACTCTGTTTTTGTAAGCTTAATAATATTTGAAGTGCCGGAACAAACAACACAATTACCTATCGCTTATCTTAATAACTAGAGAGCGGATTTTTAGGTTTTTACATATTTTTATTGGCTTTATGCAGCTCAATGAAGATGAAAAATGTGGACGATTTATTATTATTATTTACATCGCAGAGTTCGTAGAAAAAAAATTATTTTGCATGTTTAAGCATATTTTGGAGATTAGAGAATATTTGGTCTATTTTTCATATTTTAGAATATATTCTAAATATTGTTCACAAAAAATCATATATTTTGTTTATTTCTCAAATCTGAACGTTCTAACGTGTAAAGAATTGTTAAGTTTGGAATCAGTAAAAAACGATTTAACATTTATCCAAATTCACTTTTCTGGTCTTGTTTATGCAATTAAAAAGTTAGAAGCATCTAATCTAACTTTAATACAATCATTGGAGATAGTTAAAAACGTTTTATCAGAATTGACTAATATTCCAGGGGATAAAGGTATTATAATAAAAACAAAAGTAACTCAACTTTATCAAAAAAATAAGGGATATTAAGTGTTAGAAAAAATTGGACTTGTTCAGTCAGGGAATAATAAAGAAAAACTTCCTGAAAATTTAACTCCTAGCTTAGTTGCTAATATGAAGAACGCTCCATTGACATCAGTTGATGTAGAAATAAGGTCATTCAGCTTATACAAACATATTTTAACAGATAGAAGAACAAATTTAACACCAGATCATATGGAACCATACATTATTGTAAACTCTTTTCACAAGGTTAGATCTTAACTTTATTGTTTTTATTACTTTATTTTTAATATAGATATTGTATTATATTTATATTTGTATCAAATGTTTGAAAAAATTTGAATTTAAATAATTTACCAAAGAAATGGCGCACAATAGTTATTTAATGTTTTTGATTTTTATTAATCATATATTGTCTGCATATTTACAAGTTCAAGGAATATTAAGAGAATATTTTAGGATTTTTTTAGAGAATATTAGCATCATATTTTAAGCTTTTAAGAACCTAAAAATCCGCTCTATAGTTATTACAATCTTCACTATATCGCTTAATAATTATCAGTTAACATTTCATCAATAATAATTATAAATAATTAATTAACTTAACAGAATTATATTTTAATTTAATTTTTAATTAAAACATTAGACAATGTTAATAATAATAACAAAAAGCCATCGGGTACCTACTGAAAACGATAAAACAATAACCGAGGAAAAATATATAAAACATAATATATCGAAACTCAATTTATTTACCTTGAACTGAAGTAAAATTAAGGAAAACTGTTTCCAACTCCATAATTAAATAAAATTATGAATAAAGAATATTATTTTTGAATTTCGTTTTTTAACCGATTCTATAAGTTAAATTGATATTTGATAGCAGTAGCACTGTACGATACTAATAAAAAATTATATAAGATAAGAGGTGCTGTCTCTAGACGCTTGATTAGGTACCGCTTTTTGAGATTTTTTGTATACATTTACAGAAAGTATTAAATTTTCAGGTCAGAAAACTTGATTTATCCCTTTTAGGACTAAAAAACCTTTAAATATAAAATTACAAATAACTTAGAATAAACTTTTAGATAGATTTAACTTTATCCCTGTTAATTTTATTATACCTAGTATTAAACTGCATATTCGGCGAATCATAATTTTCGGAATTATGAAGAAATAACAAAACTACCTAGTAAGAATCGCGTAATACCGCTTTTACGTAATTTTTGGGTTATTTTTCATTATGTGTCTATTAAAATGATAAAAAAACTCGAATAATGACATATTAAAAGTACCAACTAGATAAATTTTTTTACTGAAAAATGGGTACATTATATGTACAAGGCCGTATGTGAGAGAGGGCAGTCCATGGGGTCCGGAACCCCTCCAAAATTTTTTTAAACATTTGTTACATTTTTTTAAAGTAAACTAGTGGCTTTTAGCATCAATAACAATATTTTTAATCCTAACCGATTGGTTAATGAATCACAACACTTCAAAAATAAACATATAGGTAGGTACCTACTACCTACGTATAGATTGTGATTTAAATGCAATAGTAAAATTGGTCAAAACAATCATATAGGTGAAATAATAGATATATAGGTAGGTATGCGGAAAAACATTTATACTGTTATAAAAAGCAACGTCAAAGATATTATTATAAACATTTTTTTTTTAAATCATTAATCATTCACTTTTGAACTTGCCAAAAATAGATAATCTTAATTTCATTTAAAAAATGTATTTATTCCTAACTATAATTAAATATAATGTTTAAGGTAGTTCTTTATGACGAGTTTAATAGTAGGTACACACAAAAAACAACCTATTTTTGTGCATCGTTGATTGAGTTGTACGTAGACCGTAAATATTTTGAAAACTGTAGGTTGTAAAAGTCCAGAAGAAGAGTTTTTACTTTTATAATATTTATTTTTCAAAATATTTTTATTAAATTGAAAATCATTAATTATTAGTCCATCAAATATTAAAATATTGAATATAAACGTTGAAAAATGTATAGCGATTCGATTATACGTCAATTTCTTTATAAATTCAAATCTGTTTACAAAATCCATAAAACCAATAAATATCGCTATAATAAAAATATTTTGGACCCACTCCGAAAATAAAATCTAAATACGGCCTTACACATGCATAGATCAAGTAGAAAAGGTCAAAAAGTTCCTCAAAGAAAAAGAAAATAAATTATGAAACCATTAGCTCCATCGCTCAGATTAGAAACTAAAATCTATAATCATGATTTGTAATTTATATTTGTTAAAAAAATAAAAGGAAAATAAGTATGGCAGAGGCCTATGGTAGTATTATAATGATAGGTAGTGCAGATGTTACCTACGCAATAACTTTAACAAATTTAAAATCGTTACCTAAAAACTTGCAGCAGTTAGATGTATGGAAATTGTAGCTTCTTAAAAAACATTTTATTAATGCCTTTTGTTCGTCGTATATCTTGTCAGCACTTTCTTTAACTATTTACCTACCATTTTAGAATTCAATTTAAAAAATAAATGCACGTATATCAACCTTTTATATTTTCTACTCGTGCTCAAATACGTTTGGGAAATAAACTATTTTAAATTCAATCAATACAAATATATTTTTCATTTAAATGGAAATCGAATTGATTTAAATCTTTAACTTTTTATGTCTTAAGCAACATCGTATTATATAAATTGGAGTTTTATATTTTATACAAAATATATATATTATAATTTATATTGTTACAAGCATACCTATTACCCTAGAATATTGAAATCCATAAAAATTCATATACATATGTATAATGTATATACCTAGTACAATACTTATGTAATACTAAATACTATAGTAATTATTAGGTACGGATAGAATGTGTTTAATAATATAACGAAATATTATAAGTGATTTAAAATTAGAATATTGGAAAAATCAATAAATAAATTACAATAATAATAATAATTATAATAAATATAATACATATGCCTATACGTATACGCTTAATGCGTATAAATACATTTTACATTATCAGTAATTTTTAACGTTTTTGAAACTTTAAACTATAGTTTTAAAATATATATTTTAATAAACATGCAAATAATAATATTAAGTAATTAAGAGTAAAGTAATTTAAATAAATATTTATTATTGTAAACGGTGTTCAAATTTTTCTTTCATTTTTTATAATAACGTACCTACAATTGTAAAATACGAATATGTTTGGAATTAGGCGAAAATATTTGAATAAAAGGCTTCTAAAAGTACCCAACTTGCTAAAATAAATTCTCATAAAATTCAAATGTTCAGTATACAGTTAGGTTTTGTTCGAAATCCCACCAGAAAACAGCTATTATATAAATCACAAAAGGGTACATTTAGATGTGCATACATGTGACTACATTAAGGCGAATGTCGTAGGAATTTATACCTATCGTTTTATTTTTTTTATACAACTTAAATTCACTATATTTATGAGCATTTAAGATATCACCAGAGTTCGATTGATTTTGACTTATATTTTGATGTATTATATAAGTGTGTGAAATATTTAGCTTAACTATTTTTTTCGATTAACTATAAACTACTAGGTATTTTTACGGAAAAATTGCTGTATTTTAATTATCTCTCTATCGTTAGTAATCGTGCTATATGACATTCATGATTGAAGTTTTTATTTGTTATGTTGATTATCAAAGCAATATTATTTATTAAATTCTTCATTAAGGAATATAAAGTTAATTAAAAACTAATAAGTAACAGAAGATACCTACATTAATTATTAAAATGATAAAAATTTACCACTAATTTTGAATTAAAAAAACACGTTTTATTTGAGTGTTTGTTTAATAAGTCCGAACAAGTCATTTTTTAAATTATATAAAAATAATTTTTTTTTAAACAAAATTTTAGTTTTTTATATAAGAATAATGTAAAAAGAATTTTTCGAAAATTTTTACTTTATGGGGTGAAAATTATGATTGAATATTGATTAGATTGTGTTTTAAACTAAGTTCACTAGGTTTAATAATATGATTATCAATAAAATTTAACGATTTATAAAGATTTTCAGTAACATATTGATGAAGGGTATGACGAAGAGTTTTTTTTTTCAAATTTAGCTTATTTTAGCAAAGCCGCAAGTATAAAAAAAATGTATTTTTGGGGGAGAATTTTTAAATTTTATTAAATTTTAAATTATTATTCTAACCCAATTTTCAGATTTCAGATATGTTAATTATTAAAGGGTGTGGAGTTTTTATAAATTTTTAGCAAATAATTTCCGTTCGAATTGCTTAATACTCCCCCTTTCGATACAAGAAAATAAAAATAGCTCACACTGACGGAGTCATTTCTTAGAAATAGCAATCAGGTGTATTTTCGTAGACCCGTTATCGATATCACGATAAATATTACTACGAATTATTTACGAATGTTGTAAAATAGTAAATATTGACAAGACCTTTCATTTGGTATATTATTGTTGAACAGCAATATACACGCAGATTTATCTACAAATCATTGTTCTTCATCAATAAAATTACATTTTTATTTAGTTTTGATTGTATATATACTTTTTAAATATTATCCACTTTAACAACTCAATAATCAATATAAAATATAAAATAAATCAATAAAAAAAAAAAAAATCATAAATATTCCATAAAAAGAAGTTATCGTTCAAAGATGAACAACGGAATATTAAAATACCTACTGCAAAACCAAATTAAATCCAATGAAAAATGCGCGTTGCTATACATTATGTCACACGCTGCGCGTATATTTTATACAATGTAAATGAAATATGGTTTAGTATACGCAGGAATGTATAGCCAGAAATTTTTTGAATTCATTTTTAAAATTCCAAATTATGTTAAGAGATTCATATTAAGATTAAAAAAAAAGGTATTTAAAATAATACTATAAAAAACATTTTCAGTAGGGGGTCAGGACCCTATAGATCTCCCTGCCCTGGTACGTTCCTGGGTTTGCGTATTCACGGGCGGCGATCGAAATTTAGACTGATTCTTGAGCAGTCTGGTAGTAGGTATTAGTATAGATACCTACATTAGCGGCTCAACCAGGGAGGTGGACCTCTTTGGCCATATAATGCATTAAATTTATAGTATCTGTGTACTAAAATTTTTTCTTCAGTTGAAATGTCTATGTCTGAACAAGTGTGGAACCCCCCTCCTTGAAAAAATTCTGGTCGCACTACTAACCTACATTCACAAACTTTAAAAAGTATTAAAAATATTAATATTATAGGTACTTGTATTACTTTATATTAAAAAAAAAAAATGTATAATATAACACTAAATTATTTATATTATGTATAATAATATGTAATAGCAAAAGAACTATTTTGTCATGTAGTAATAAATTTATGAAAAAAAAATTTAATTACTTACGACTATTTTCTATACAAATAACTTACACTACCATGCTAAATTTTGTTAATTTTTGTACTTGTATGTAGTTAATTAATAAATTGAATTACCTATACTTCCTATTATTGTTGTGTAGATACTGAAAACGTGAATCATGTATGTGATAAATGCTGTTTACTTGCTAAATACGTTATATAAAATGGATATACATAGCAATTGTAAATTGAATATTGATAATTTGGGTTTTTCTGCGATCTAATAACTTGTTACTTTACCCCCATACATACACAGTAAATACGTTATATTTCAAGAAATTCGCCCGCGTAAACTGGAGTAATTTAAAGAAATTCGCCGGACTAAATCGATTTAAAATCGGGACACACCGGTTTAATTTTTTTCGACCGCTATACCAAGGTGATCGAGAAATACCGGTCTCGATCTGTCCCCCACTCCAAACTTAAATTCTCCTTTTATTATCTGTTATTACAATACCGTTTATCAATTTTCACATTAAATAATTTTAAAGAAATATTTATATTATATATATTTTATACCTAATGTCCTAATGTTCGTAAAACAATATTATAATATACATATACCCACGAATGTTGTATAATGTGTGATAACAGATAATAAGAATTATGGAGTGACAAACCGATTAATGCCACAAATTTCTAACTAAACCGGTGTATCTTGACATTGAACCAAGATCATTATAATCGGGACGGGATCGGTGTTTCGCACCGGTTTACGCTGGAAAATTTCTTATTTATATTTACCGCGTCTGTGGTTTAAATACATGGAAGAAATAAATAGGTTACTTTTTATTCCATGGTCCTTCCCAACTCGTATCTCTATCTCTCTCATACATATGTTTTTACGTTAACGATCTCTCTCACTCTATATCCAACTGATAGCAAGTAGACGGGGGGTGAGGAATGCGCAGTCCATATAGTCGATATGTCAATGCGTCCAAGGCACCCTTATCGGGTGAACACTATTAATAGGTCATTTATCTAATCGATATGTGTGGCGTGATCCCAGGGAATTTTACGGTTTCACAGCGGCTCGTTCAGCTATAAGCACGAATTAAGATATACAGGATGCCGAACGGTACCTTATCAAGTGAAGACAGAATGTTCTTTTTTCTTTTTTTGATTTATAAATTTGATTTATAACGCTATTTTGTTGCGGTGGTGGATTGTGAACTAATACCGTGTGACAATTTATTCAGAATCCGGGACAATTTTTCAATCGAACTTCATATTTTATTATTCTGTGGTGATGACCATAAAAAAATGGTGATAATTGAAGAACTCGTATTGATGATAACTGAGTTTTATTTACCGCTTTATTTCGAAATTCACCGCTGTAATCGTTTAGCGCTGCAAGTCAAATTGAGTAAAAAGAACATTTCAGACCGGGTAAAACAATGATAACAGATTCGGCATCCTGTATATTTTAATTCGTGGCTATAAGAGACGTACCTACCCTAGAAATCGCGTACATGTAATTTTCTAAATTAAATATACGGGAAAAATAGCTTGAATACAAAATGCTCCTTTCGTGACAATAACATTTTTATTTTTGTCTACTTAAATTCGTTTTACCAGCTAAATAGGTATAGGCATGTAAAAGTTTATAGACAATAAAATAGTAGATTATTAAAACGTAAAAAAATAATAATTTTACTATAAGCGCTGTACGCTTATATATCTACTACCTTTATATATTACAATCTATAAAATTGTCGTTATTGTATATTGAAGATATGAAACATCCTTATCGAAATACGTATTTATAAAGTAAAAAGTCAATATTTTTGTGGAATTGATTTTTATTTATTTTTTTTATTAAATTAAAACACCTACAAGTTTACTATTCTAAATAATAAATACATAAATATAAAAAAACTCTAAAAATAAAATGTTTGTATAGTCTATATAATAGTATAATACATCGAACTATAGCCATCGTATTATAGCTGCTAATTATAATAATATATTGTCAATCCAACGATAATTTTTTTTTTTTTACATTAATTCAATTAGGTCTATAATAGTTTTGTGATTTGTTCAGCAGTATGTAGAAATTAAGTACGAATTTCCCTGTGATTATCAGATAACGGTTTTTGGTACAACCATCTTCCAAAACAATTGTCTGAATTTTTCATTGTTTATCTTTTACACTAATTGTATTTAAAATTATTTTCCCATATGTAGTGGCTAATGTTTGAAATGTTTTGTTTGTTTTTAAAACCTATAGGTACTATCGTCTAAAATTATTATGCGCCTGAAATTTATTGACTTTATTGAACGAAACATTTCTATCTTATTGTACTTTGAAATTTTTCACACGAGCACCGTTTAAACTCGATCTGCTATTATTTTTACACTACATAAATATATTTAAGAACCTTTTCATTATTTTTTTGGACGAAACTTCAAAAAGAAAGTCTATTTTGAAAAAATTCGAGTTTCAATCATTTTTATTTTAATTAAATAATTATATTAAATTATAAACCAGCGAAAACAGCTGTATTATGTCCCTATATGAGTATAGTATATATACCTACTGTTAACTAATTAATATTGCAGCTTGGAGAAAAACCGTGTTTTTTATATTATATACTATTGCAGTGTTATAAATGAGGGTTTTATATGTTAATAATACATTATACCTATCCTTTTGTTGTCAATGAAGTGTAACTCTACGTCCCTTTAAAATATAATCAATCTGCAGTTCATTAAGCTTGTAACAAAAAATATATTTTGATTAAAAAAAAAAAAAAATTTAAATAAAACTTTTCGCTTCAATATTGTGTAAATCATTATTATTATTCTTTTGCAAAAGTTATTTAAACGATATATTTTAGTGTTTTTTCCGGTCTGTTCTACATTGTTGGCGCACATACAACGTATTGTTATAATATTATTATGATTCTAAAATTAAACTTTCAATGAAAATATTATATTTTAAAATACGTAACTCTCAAACCAATATTAAATAACTCTTCAATTGTACAATAGTTATTTTTGTTTATATAATTTTTTTAAAAGTTAATAAAATATTTTAATATAATTAAAATATAAGCATTTTTTCCCTTGTGGTTTTATAAAGGAATATATACCTAGGTATACATTTTCACATAAATCGCAATGTTGTATTATTATAATTTTAAAATAAGATTTTCAACGAAATTATGTCACGATATAAAATCGACAACAGCAGTCGACCAATAATCTTAAATGGATTTTGGAAAATTGAAAATACATAATTCAATACAAAACAATCGTTCTATATACACATTTTGTCAAAAAAGAAATATGTTAATATTTTTTCCTTGTACCTTCACATCACCAAAAATATGGTATAAATAAGTAAAGACGGATGGAATGGCTTATGGCTATATTATAATAATATTTGAGCGTGGAGCACTTATTAAGATTGTTTCTATCCAGTATTATTTTTCATTGTATCTTCTACAATTAAAAGATTATTGTTTGTTTGTTTTATCAGTGGATTATCAGTGGATTATCAGTGGATTATCAGTGGATATCTCAAACTAGATTTCTAGTGGACAAACGTATGATTAGGTAATTTAATATCTCGTATAAATGTTTAACAATAAAACACAGGATCACTCTGTATACGTGCACGGTTAATCTAATAAGATGCCTCGGTAATTATTCAATGAAAACGATTTTCGGTTACAATGGACGTTATAATTTAGCGAATTGGACGTACGTTTAGATGTGTAATTTACAGCTTTACACTATGTATAAATTAGTATTTCGAGAGAGACGATATTTTTGGTACACGTCCTACAAACAGCACTGTCATTAATATATTGGTGTTATATAATGTAGGTACCTATATTTAAAAAATGGCACGAATCCCTTGACATTTGCTATTAAAACCGTAGTAGGGACGTATATAATATGTAGTTGTACGTAACTATTAAATATAGAATTTATCAATGTCTATATCTGTATGACTATGAAGTATAAAATATTGACAATTATGACATTTTTGAAACGAAAGCCACAGATTAATTATTTATTCATTTCTGCGAGTTGTGACAACCCATGAAAATATATAAATTTCTTTATTGTATATACATTCTATATATTCTATATATTCTATATTCTATATATGTTATATAATACATACATTATAAATATATATATATATATATATATATATACACCTATATATACGTATATAATATAATATAATATAAATAAATGAATTTATTAAAGTATATACAGTATGGCGTCGCTTGACGTGATAAACCTCTTTTCATATCTCTGAATTCAGAATAAAATATTCTATTTAGTCATTTATATACACTAATTTTGTTACAATGAAACAGTGAAAATTAATTTTCTAAAAATTGTATGACAAGGTATTGTCAATTAAAAAATATGGGGTAATGTTGATTATTTTTAAAAATATCATCATAACTGCAAGTATTATATAGGTATAAGACAATGTTGAGTTAAAGTATTTGAATGCAAATATTAAAATACTTTTATTATCATGAATGGGTATTGATTTAGATACAATAATTAATTAAATTTATAATAAATATTTATTATTAAAATCATTTAGTATTCAATATAAATTATGATAATCATTGAAAAACTTATATGAGAACTTAGAAGTTATATATTATAATATAATATATATATATATATTATATTATTATTTCGTTATTTTTTAAATACTGCTGTTCATTTTTAATGATAATAATTAAAACAGTTGGTTTTTTTTCTATTATTTTACATGGGTTTTACTGTTATTATATTATATGTACATTATATATTATCTGTTATGACATTTTGTATCTATGTAAATTGTATTATAGGTACTGTATAGCAACAAAAACCATTGATTATATTTTAGCAATTTATAATCGATACAAAAACCTATAATAGGTACTAAATTGTTATAGGTATCTTGGTATCTTTTTATACTCTGAGTGAATCGAGGAATATATTAATTTTACTGACAGGTTTTTTTTAGGAATTTTGCGGGTCTTCTAGGCCCCCTCTTAAAGTTGCCACTGAGAATGCCCTTACTTTATGCTATTAAAAAAAAAAAAAAAACATAAGCTTACAAGATTTTTTTGGATTACTCATATTTATTGCTCAACAAACAAATATAAAAATCACAACACACAATTTTAAATGGATTGGGCTAAACAGAGCGTTCGTTATTGACGTACGCATCGCGTTACGTAAGTTACGTTATCAAAGTTAGAACCTATGTTGGTAACCATAATGCCATTTAGATAATTTTAATTTTAATATGTATAGCATTTATTGCTATAAATAATTATGTGTATAATTATAATTTTTTACAAAAAATTGTGGTTTTTCGTATGTACCTTGTTTTAGTCGTTTCACGATTATAGTGTGTGTGTCGTCTGAGTAGCGTGTTTGATTTGTTGACAACGAATGACGAGAAGTATTAATTATCATTTATTTTTAATAGTTATTTTAAACTAAAACCACTATGTTCAAATAACAATTTGAGAATGGCGCTTCAAAAATAAAAAGAAGAAATAATGATTTAGGTACTACATGAATGTGTTAATGATAAACCAACAAAAAGACCTTCGTTTTCCAACACAAGGTAAGAATATTAAAAATAATTTTTTTATTTTTTCATAGAACTTTATATCTAGTGTTAGTTTTTGTCAGGGTCTAAAAGTCAATATAGTTGTCTATAATAACTTTGGAACTAAGTCCGACCGGCAAATTTTGATTACACGCTATGCTTACTAGCTCCGTCGCTTTCAATGTAAAGAAGTAGATACATTAGTTTTAAACATTTTTTAAAGATTTCGATCGGAAAAAGGGTAAGGTTTTAAGTATCATAAAATTGAATTATTTTTCTAGAAATATTAAAAATCTTAGCGTTTATGAATTTATTTAAACATAATGTATTGTCATACTGAATATTGTCTTGTACTTATACTCTTGTAAAGAAATACCCAACCCTACCCAAAAATGTTTCCATTTTGAAAAGCATGCGGTAAAATATTATTAAATATAATAAATTGTATTATTATTATTGTTTTATTAGGTATGCATTTATTATGAAGTGTAAAACGCTAGCGGCTTAGGTTTTAATATGCCATAAATATCCGTTTAAAACATTTTCCGGTAAGAAAAAAATTCCTATCCGTCCATGCTTTTCATGCATTATTTGCAAAATATAAAAAATAAAAAATAAAAAAATGGTATTTTAAACCTCAAAATATGTAGAATATTTAAATATTAAAATACTGACTACTCTAGTTTTTAAAATATAAAACGAAAAATGAAATTTCATTCTCAAGATATTAATATGCAAATAATTTTCGTGCCTATACCTGTATTGTATACGCGTAATAATATAATATAGTATAGGTATAGTCGGGTTAATACGCGGCAGTGGACGCAGTGGTAGTTCAATGGCTATATATAGAGTACCTACCACCGGCCTGCAGTGACATTTTGTTCAAAGGAGATTTTTTTATACCATATTTCAAAAATAAAATATATATATATATATATATATAATATCAATATTAACAATATCGACTTTAAATTAAAATTAATTTTATTTTTACGTTATGAAACATTATATTTTTCGATTATTTCAATAGGAATATTTTGAAGTATATAAAACCATTTGTGTGTATATATATATATATATATATATATGTATATATATGGTCCTTAGATCTGGAAAAAGGTTATTAATTAAAAGCCGAGTTTCTGACTTTGTACACATGTTGTTGTGATCATCGTCCCAGTAGTTATATTTCGGTTATTGTCCGAATCAAAAGGATCTATTTTCACTGTGTACGGTCTCGCCCCGGAACTAGCAATATGTTTGTCGTGCCGTAGGATTTCACCATTGTACAAAATGTACACGTTATCACATATGTATATATCATTATTATTATTATTATTATTATTATTATTATCGTAAACAATAAGTACAATATATTATAAGTGTGGTCGTGTGTATATATACAAAATATTGTTACACATATATAATATATATATATATATATATATTATGTATTTAGGTGTATAAAATTTATATATATTATATATATAACGTTATGACCCTTTTCTATATATTTCTCAGAGAGTTTTCTCTATAGACTACTTATCATCGTCCCTATCACGGTCGATAGACATTTTCGTCCATCTCTAAGTCTCTAACACTAGGCGGATTATGGACCCGGTCGCCGTATACACCTATATAATACTGCAAGCAGTTGGTCCCATATATATATATATAATATATATATATATACTTGGTCGGTTTTCACAAAACGAGTTTTCACACTAAATCGTTACATACATAACAATAATGTAAAACACGTGGTAAGACTTTTCGATACGAATAAATAATATTGTTGTTTCTGGAGATATTAAGTTAAAATAACGCAAAACCGTTATTATATTAAAGCAGGTACAATAATACATTTCAATAGTTCGTTACGCTTCACAATATTATACCTAACCAATGGCATTCGCGTGGAGAATGGAGACGTACACTTTATGTATGCACACTTTTCCTTAACAAATTAGGTAGGCATCTATCTGCTCAAAAAATAACAAAGTTTAAAAATATTTGTTAAAAATCCCAGACTTTATGTGACCGGGTATAGAAATCCGAAAAAAGTACATTTTAAAATGTATACTATTTTATGATAAAAACCCTTAGATTGAAGGGATTGGTCAATATGTAAACTATGTTCAATATATCTTGTAGCCCATAGGCTATTTCCATCATCAATACTAGGTAGTTTTTTTTACCTGACTACTATATTATTTATATTTATATCCTCTAGAAAAAACTGGATATTTGAAACAATTTCATAACAAGGTCAAATTATTTTGTATATGTTTTTCAAAATATATCGCGAAAACTAACCTCGGAAAAAATAACCATAGAATTTTAGATTTCGAAAAAATGACCCGGAAAAAATAGCCCCGAGAAAAAATAACTCTAAATATTATGTACTAAGATTCCTACTACACAACTTTAGAAAAATTTCACAGTACTATATCGTTTACTATGTATTACAACCTGATATTAGTAAACTAATTATCAATTAATTATTTTTATAATTATTAAATTGAAACATTATATCACTAAAAATTAAATATCTATTTTTTTCTTTTATTTAATAGTTTTCAATTAAATAATAATTATACAATGTCACATATATGATAGGTACAAATGTACAATATATATAGGTATATTTATAATAAAATTAATTAAATATTTATAAAATAATATAAATACATAAATAATCATCATTGTAAAACCAATAGATTTTAAAAATAGTAAAACTAGAAAATTTTACATACACATAGGAGTCAATTAGTAGGTAAACAATAAATTAAATATCGAAATTTAGTTACCTAATTAAGTACCTATGTAGTTAAAAAATACGAAATATCGAATAATCAGTGAATTAAGAATGTATGTAAAAAAATTATATAAATAATATGAAATTAAAAAAAAATTTTCTCTGGGTTATTTTTTTTTTTTTTGGGGGGGAGTCATTTTTTCCGGAGGTTATTTATTTATATTTATATATTTAGAATTCGTCTTTCAAGTATGTATTTGAGTTGGGGCGGTGAGGGCCTTTTTCGATTTAAATGATTCTTCCCCCCCCATTACTCGAAAAATAAGTAATTTACTATAAAATATTTTTAATTCTGCATAGAAGAAAATAATATTATAATATAATAATAATATATTATATTCAATACATATAAAAATATCCGTTTCGCCGTCCCCCCATATGGACACAGGCAAAATACACCATTGGAGTCTTTATAATAAAATAAAATAATATATTTTTTTTGAAAATACTTTGAAATAGAATACACTGAAAACCAAAATTTAAAGGTAAAAATACTAAGTAGTACAATACATAATAATGTACTATAATATTGTTATTATATCGTGATTCATACCAAAATAGCAAAGCATTATATTATACTAATATGCGTAATTCGAACATAAAATATAAATAATTAAATCACGAAAAATAATAAAATATACATGTATTAGTCGGTGACATTTTCAAAAAAGAGACAATTTCATGTACTTAACACATTGTTAAGAACACCAGGACAATTCGACCAAAAAGAGTATGCTGTCTCCTACGAAAAAAAGTACGTCTGGTTATTAAATATTGGTCTAAGTACAATACGAATGATATTGTCTAAAACAGGCATTTAAAAATTATATATTATTATATATTTGGAATATGATAATAATTTAAAGCACGTATTCGAAAACGTTTTTGATTGAAATTTAATTTCGTAAATGATCAATAAATTAAAGAGCAGTAAATAATAGCTTTTCGAAATTTTTTAATATATAGTACGAGTATATACACTCAAAAATAAACATATATATTATATAATTAAAAAATTCTTCATAACTTGAAGTTTTTAAAAATACTATCTCATATTCATTAAATTTTTCATGGTGAAATTGATATTTAAATTACATTTTCCAAAATATAATTAATATCATAAACATATATAAATATTATAATAGTATTATCATAAATGGATTAGTTTACCTCCTCTGATATATTTTTGCGGACTTTCTCGTTTCTACGAGTTTCAACTCTAGTTCCAACCCAACGACCTAACCATAGGTTCAGGCCCATTCTTCTATGCACTAAAGTTCATTAAAATTAAATTGAGCTAATCTTAATTTATTATATTTTTGGTTTTTAACAAATATTTGTTATAAAGTTTATTGATTTGTAATTTTAATATTTTTATTATTTCGGAGTTAAATTTAGAGTAATGTTGCCGTTATTGCAGGCTGCTATATAATAGTACGGTTGCGTATGGTATGATTGTGCATAGTATACAGTTTAGTATAATGTAGATCATATTATGTCTAATAAATTATAATTTATTTTAACATGATTTAACATCAATATAATGAAAATTATGAAAATTTACGAAAGTTCTTTCGGAACATCTTAATTTTTGATAATGAAATTGATAAATAAGTATTTTATTTTGTTTGTTTAGCATCAGACAAGTTCGGAATAATACATTGTTCGATCTTTCTGATTTTCAGTTTTCTATGTCGTGAAAAAAATATGATGTAAATCGATTAATTGGTCGTGAGTAATAAATTATGGGGTAAGATTTAACTATCAAATCGATAATCTTTTTAGTAGTTATGACATCGAGTTATAAGTACCAACAGTCAAATGAACAAAACAGAGATATAATTAGTATCCTAAACTTCGTATAGAAACCTAAAAACCAATATATTTATAAATATTTTTAGATTCTGAACAGAGCCAGGGAGCTAGTGGTTTTACTATGATGGTATAGTTTTTCATTTTCTGGAAACTTATTTTTAACCAGAAGACTTGATCTCATTGTTATATGTGTCCGCATTTTCTGGTAGAAAATATGATCAAATTTTAGTTATATTAAAGTCAATTGACCTATTTTGAAATCGATCAAAGACAATAAACAGTGATCTGGTAATTGTTTAATATCTGTTCTAATCTTTAAGTAAGGCAAAGGTAACTGTTTGTACAAAATGCTTGCATTTGTATTTGAACATAAAATATCAAAATAAAATATACCGACGATATAGGTAATGTTCTTATATTGGAATTCGGCAATAGAACGAATAATTTTAATATAAACCCAATAAAAACAGTTTGGGGTTCCTTACGAATGTAGAATGTAAATAATTCACTATATAGCACGTTACACATATATTGTAGGAGACAGAAAAAACAAATCAATAAAGCGTCTCCGTCATATACAATGTTATTTCCGAATTTTGTGTTTACATTATAACATCTTGACATAATAAAAAAGAAACGTACTTAAATATATTGAAATATTGTGAAAAATGTATAACATTTTTCGGTTTTATTAAAAAATAATTTTTTTTTTTAAATAATTCAAATATAGGTACATCATGGTAAGTATTGAGCATACAGACATGTCAGTTAGACATGCCTGTCGAAAAGGTTACCCAGTGTAAGGAACAGATAAATTCGGGGGCTTTATTTAGCCTTTATTAGATGAACTATTGTACTATTGTCTTATTTGTCAATTTATCGTCAATGAACTATTTGGCAACACTTACTAGGTACTATAAACTCTAGTACAAAATACAAACAATATTGGGTCCGTACGTCCACGGCTTAAAAACGACTTACTTTTAGGTTTCTATACATACGTGTGTGTATATATATATATACCTTCTATTGCCGTTGTGTCCATCGGTCCATCAGTCCTATTTATTCGTTGTAATAGAGACACGCGTGTTGATTTGACAATCCATTGTCCTTACAGATTGTTATAGTTATTATTACTATACGGAAACACAAACTGTGGACAATCTAAACGCGCTCGAAGAGTTTTACATTCAATATATGGACAGTGGTCAGTATTGACATCGGGGTGAGCACCGACTAATATCACTAAAAACGCCGTTAAATACAGATACATATTTTACATATATATATATATCTATTGACCGTGTGCACATTCAATTTATCGCATGTACAAATAATAAATAATAATAATATCAATTAAATAACGTTTTCCCTAAGGAAATAAATAAATAATATAAAACAATGCATATCTTTAGATATTACAATTTCATCAAATATAAAAGTTTTAATTCAGTTGTAAATATACGAGTGTAAACTTCAGTATACATATTACGCAGTAGGTATATACTAAATTTTATAGGCGATTGTTTTTATCGTGCTTGATTTTTATTTTTTCTACGAATATTATTATTTTCAAGTTTTCGTTTTTTATAAACCACCGGATTTTACTAGATTCTTAAAAAAAGTTTAAAATATTTATCATTTTTTTTTTTTTTTAGGGTTTATACTTATATTAAATATAGCATCCTATATTTTTGGCTTGACATTCCAACGCAAAATATTTATTTTACCATTTCGATGTATGAATATCGAATATTGAACTTAAAAGAAGATTATTTATTTGCATTTAAAGTTTAGAAGAGCAGAGTAGTGCCGGAATACCATATAAAATATTCTCCGTTCCTCCACACACAGCTCTTATTTAAAATTTAAATGTTTATAAATAATAAACTGTCCATTTAATATTCGATATTAATACACAAAAATGTTCAGAAAAACATTCTGCGTCGAGTTATCAAGTAAAAAAATATTTAGGTAGGTTGCTATTTAAGAAAAGTATAAAATATGAAACATAATGAGAATAAAAATGGTAAAAATTTTAATGTTATAACGAGTGTATAATGCATATTTGTTATGTATACATCGAAAAAATGTTATTGTAATGTCAGTGTAACTATGTTTGAAGAGGACCAACGGCGGTTTTATAGGGTGGACCCAGGGTTTGTTCGACGATGACACTTGACACAGGTACGAAGATTGCGACGGATCCGTTCGCCGTCGTCGGCCTGATACCACGTGATTGTTGTATTAAGTTATCTGGTGACGGTAAAATTTTCTCCGGTTTTATAAAAAATTTAGCGCACGATTACATTTATTTAATGTCAATTATAATTGGCGAAATTCCTATCGTAATAATAATATTGACATTCAATACAATATATTATGCTAATTTACACGTATACAAAGCATATACTATTATTACTATTCCAACGATTTTCAAACGTATAAATGACAAATGTACCTAATTTGAAAATAAATTAAATAATGATAAAATTATATTAACACAAATAATAATGATGATATCAAAATATGACGATTTTACCGTTTTGAAACTGTTATAGATATTTATTTAAATAATTTTTATAATCGTCGTTATTTTTTCAATAAAAAATAAGACTAAGCATTTTTTAATTATTCGTGTACCTATTCTTATGATATTAATTATAACAATAATAATAATTATTGCTATAGGTAGTTATAATATTTTTGTTTTTTTTTTCCCCAATTTATTGTAATGATAAATTATATTATAAATTGTATATATAGTGAACATTTTGATAGTAATTTATTATTAATACCTATACGTTTGGACGTATACCTAATCCTGCACGGAAAGACTTAAAAACGTTACATTATTATAATTTTATTTTAACGTTATAAGAATCTCTAACGTTGTAAAACGCAAAACGTTAAAAAGAAAAAAAAGTTTCCCAGCCCGACTACTCAGTAAATATCTCGGATTTTATCAATACATATTATATAACCTAGCAAAGTATATACAGATAACTCGAGAGTCCAAAATGTCTGTTACATACTATAATATATATAGAACGTAATAAGTTCAACTATGTTTTCAATTTCCGACCTAAGTGAAGGATAAATTGTATTTTATTTTCAGAGTACATTTATTTTTGAATTCATGTTTCTATAATAATTGGTCGGATAATAATATTTTGGTTCAGGTCATAAATCCTTAGAAAATTCATAGGTATCGAATAAATCATAAAATCCATGTCTTAAGCTGTTGGTAAAATCAATATAATATAGGTAGGTATACACACAGGGTAATTTTTTTATCATGTGCCAGACAATATCTCGGGAATTATAAATCATTTCGTTGACATTTTTTTTATACATTTATTTGTATACCAATTTTTTTTCTTCATATTTTCATACTTTTAAATTTATGATTTCCCTCCCTTATTTGATGAAACTATATCAGTTTATAATTTTCAAATGTCACCTTATATTTTCAATTATAAATTCTTAAAGAATTTATTTTCATATATTGATTTTTTAAACCGGATAAATATCACCCGAGTAATTTGCATTCAAATTGATGACGCGGCGGAGTGAAGAAGTACTGTAATAGCTCGTAGTAGATATTGATAATGACGTATATTTACTATAGCAACGGTTCTCAATCAGTGGTATTTTTTTTATTTAATACGATTTTTATTAAATCTCGTTTTTATATATAAAAAAAAAAAAAAAATTGAATTATAATTAACATTAAATATTACGTATTTTAAGTGAATAAACACATATTTTCATCACTTTAAATGTTATACATTTATAGTTTTTTTCCACTTTTTATATAAGTGAATAATAATGAAGAGATTTTTGAAAAACGGAAACTCAAATACTAAGAGACAGAAAACACAGCCAAATCGTAAGTATGACGATAATTACTTACAATTTGGATTTATTGTAAAATCTGGTTCGGATAATTGTATTCCGTCATCTCATTGTGTAATTTAACAAGAAACTATTGCTACTTAAGCACCATCAATTATCAAATCACCCGGAACAGACATTTTTTTGAATTTTTTATAAGGAAAATTAGCTTTTAGAATAAGAAATCGAAATGCATGGCTAATTTCACGAACTTTAATATAGATAATATTAGCAAGTTTGATTATTGCTAAAAATTACACCACACAGGATTGGAAAGACACTAGTGTTACTCGCTTCTAAAGAAATAGTGCAATGCGTTTTGGAATAAAGCTGAAAATGAGATAAAAAAAAAAGTATTTCTTTCAAACGATACCGTTAAAAGATGAATCTATAAAATGTGAATGTAAAAAATAAGTTAATGCTTAATTTTAATGATTATATAATTTCTTTGTTCTTCTAATTGACGAGAGTTCCGATGTTTCTAACTTGGCTTAACTACTGGTATTCATACTTTTCGATAGGTTTTCCGTGGAATACATGTATATAAAGGTTTTCGTCTGATGGAGCGAGGGCAAGGGCGAAGGCAGCCGGGAGTTGCAGTAAGAATAAAAAAAGTTGCTCCACTTTGTAAAACTATGCATTGTATGATTCACCAACAAGAATTTACCTCCAAAAACATGCTTAGAACTTTAAAATTAGTTCTTGATTTTACTGTAAAATAGTAAATTTAATAAAAGCAAGACCTAGTTCTCAATGCAAAACATCTCCATGCAAGATAATATTTACAGTATTATGTTACGAAATGGATAGTATTCACAAGTCCCTTCTGATCCATACAGTGATAAGGGGCTTTCATGAGGAAAAGTACTCAGCAAACTGATTGAACTTAGGTATGAAGTTTCATTACTTTTGTCTGATATTTATGAAGAAGAGTCTAAATATTTTTATGATGACTGTCAAGACTGACTTACATGGCTGACGTATTTGACCGTTTAAATGTTATAAGTACTAGTCTGCAAGGTCAAACACAAATATATTTCATGCTAGTCATAAAATTAATGCATTCGTGAGGAAGTTGGGTTTATTTATTTTGCAAGTCTCCAAGAAAGATCTTTCAGCATTCGAGACACTAAAAAATATCTAGGAAAACAACGAAATTCAGCCACATTAAAATGTAATTGCAGACATTTTGGAACACTTATAATCGCTAAAATCCAACAGTTCTCTTTAAATTCTTAAGTATAACTCAGAGATAAAAAGGATCATAAACTAGTTTGAAGAGGATTATATCAAGAACATTCCAGAAGTTATTTTAGCAAAAGCATCGTTCATTGATCTATCTAGTGAACTAAGAGCGCCTTCAAAAACAAGAATATCTCACATTTCTGGTTGAAAGTGGAAAAAGAATATTCGTTGTAGTTTTACACACAGTTTTTGTTCCCTATCGTGTCAACACATCTGTGTTAGAAAACACATTTTTCCATTTATTAAATACAAAAAATAAAAATAAATTGAACGTGGAGAATGATTTGAGACTGAAGGTTACCAATAGGGAGTTTTATATTGACGTTCTTGTTTGTTAAAAATAACACCAAAAGTCTTATTAATGTATGTAAACCATAATTATTATAAATAGCTCTTATAAAAATAATAATTGTATAAAGAAAAAAAAAACCAATATTCGATTTTACTTATTGTGCAATTATTATTAATTTTTATAATTACGTAGTTCCTAATTATAACTCCTAAGTTTAAGAATTAGTAAATACCTACATGGCTACATATAATAACGTAGGTATATATTGTGTGATAAGCACAAAAAAACTAAATCGGACACTGTCATGTGGTACGTGAAAATTTTCAAAATTTCTAGGTACTCGGATATAAAAAAGTTGAGAACTGCTAATATAGCGTTATTTATATTATATTTAATCGCTGTACTAATAGTATTTCTATACTCTACCACGTCTTAAATTTTAATACTTAAACTCGGAAAATATTCATCAGATTTACAAATCTAAACGTTAAAATTATTATAAAAATATATTGTTTTTTGGAATTTATAATTTAAATAATTTTTTTGAAAAAATTCCACGAAAATTAATTTTAGTTCTCAAGATATGGCCTGTAATAAAACCAAATCAACCTGTACATGAATATATCATAATAATATTATAAACGGATATTTCAACGGGATAATAATGTACCTTATTTATCATTTATTTTATAAAATAATGAGCGCAAATAAAAGCACAATATCCTGTCAGTGAATTTTTTTTTATTGCCAATATGTTAAAATCAAATTGCGAATCATATAAATCAGAATTCGGTATACAATTTTCATTAAATAATTTAAACGTTCATATTTTTTCTGTTATATGTTTGTATTTTGTCACTTTTGTTTTACACAATATAAAAAACCCCAGTTAATGCATAAAAGAATAAGGGTTTGTGTTTACTTTACACACAATTAAATATTTAAAAAGAAACAATAGTATACAGGTATATGTACAACTTCTTGTGATGTAAACAATATAAAATTTTCAAATCTCATAATTTCCACAAATAAAAACAAATACATACTATATATTATTCAGTTATATATAGATATATAATGTATTTGGTCTTACGCACAATAAAAACTAGTCATTAATGTTCAAATACATCGTACATTATTTCGTCTCATAAATCATGAGAATTATATTTTCTTTTTGGTTTTTTAAAGTATTATGTCTGTACGTTGATGTATATAATAATATCCTTATGAATAAAAAAGAAAATATATATTCATTATTTTACAAATAAATTTAGTGAATATTATTAAAAAAAAAAAAAACGTAATATATTTAAATAAATACAAAGATAATTTTCCGATATGAAATACTCATTGTCTTAGGCAAATATTGTATTCAATGTTTAAGAATCTTTTTTAAATTTAAATTGAATAACATTTATAATTACATTTACATTTGTACAAAAGCAATTTTTTTTAATATTTAATTGTATGGATAAATTTGACTTTAATTTTTTTTTTATATAGCCATACATTTTTAACTATGTATGTTTCTGAATAATATCCTAGAGATTATGCCATTATAATATAAATAAATAATAAATATAAAACTAACGGTTTATGGTTTTTCTAACGTTGGAATACACTATTATAAGGGAGAACTATGATGAGAAATTAAAAATAATATTCTCTTGTCCCTCCACACTTATTTTTTTATCTTATTAAAATTAAAATGATGCTTATAAATACTAAATTGTTGGATATTTATACATCATATTTATATAATATTCCACTGTATATATTTTATACAAACTTGTCATATGTGTATAATATATATGAAAAATATAGGTATTAATATAATTAATACAGGTATCTAATACTTATATAATTATTTTACGCATGTTTTAAGATTACAAAGTTAATTGTTAAAATAAAATAACTAAAATAAATACATTTAATGATGAAGTCATTTTCAAATATATTATTTTTCCTATCTTGGAAGTATTAAAAAAAAAATAGAATTTTATTTTATTTACTTATCAAATGACTGGATAAATAATACTAAAAAACTAGTTTATTGTTGACAGTCAAAATACATAATGTCCAATATTTTATATATATATATATATATATATTAAGAGGGTAAGTGTATATATATTGGCTTTATATTTATAATGTTGTTCTCTTCGGAAAATACTTTTGATTTATTATATGTGGTCGAATAATTTTTTGATGTTATTATAAAATTAAAATAGTAATGAAATATATAATATGTAATGATGAAATTTTTTCCCAAATTATTTACTAAATAATTTAATACTATCAATACTATACTAATTATACCTCTAACTTACAAAACAGGATATTGTTTGCAGTGCATTTGTATTCGAATGAAAAATATAATATTTTATTTATTGTAAACAATTAGTAATGTTACAAAATTAACATTAATATAGTATAATACTATTTACCTTAAGTTTTTATTCTAGAATGTAGAATTGTCTGAAATTATAAAATATGTACACTTACCACCGTCGAATGAATTTATTTTAAACTCCGTGTATCGTTAATAGAAACTTTAAGAGTTCACTAGGACGAATATATATATATATATATATATATACATAAGTACCTATATACTTTGTGTTTGCAATAGTTCGTGCGATTTAGTTTGGTAAAACATCAGTTAGTTCTTATAATATTCATTTCTTATAAATGTCATTTTATAAATATTATAAGCAAAGTTATATCGTTCGAAAGTTTAATAATACAGCAATATATTATATTACAACATTATGTATTTTTAATTTGATTTTTATTCAGACTGTTTTGATTTGTTATATAATGATATTCTTTTAAAAAGACAATGATAAAAGAATTATTAACATAAAATTCTCAATTTGTATTGTATTGTTAGAACTAAAAGAAAGGGGAAAAAGCTCTTTTAAGTCTCTATGTGATATTAAAAAAAATGTCTTTATAGAATATTCCCCGAGTTTATTAAGAGCATGACCGAGTAGATTAATCAGTTTGTTTTATGACTTGAAATAAGAGAGAAACGAGAATTTCCAACTACTCTCCGTATGTCGTTAAACTCATTTTACGAGCTTTTCCCAAATTCATGTCTGTCCTAAAAGTTTTAAAGCTGATTTTCTCACGATTTTATTCTATTAACAAAAATGATTAAGCTTAACATAACATTAACAAAACCAAGTTTCCTGAACTTTATTTATGCAAAAGAAATAATATGTTTTGTATTTTTTTAACATTTATTTTGAAATTAAAATATTATAATTTAAGATCTTATGGTATAGTTAGACTAGTATTAAACTAGTATTCTATAATTATATTATTAAACGCTTAAATAAATATTTAATGTTCATGTCACTATTATTTTTCATTTTGTAGCGATTAAAAGTTTATGATGTTTCGGAAATTCATCATATTTTCCAAATAAAATTAAAATTAAATAAATTACATAATCTCGTAAGAAAGGTATAAGTTTAATAAGAAATAGATTCCAGTAATTTTACAATTTTGCACAACTTAGGATTTAAAAAAATTAATTATTACTTAGGTTTTAGTTATTATTTTCTTTAATTTTGGCGTTATTTCATGTTTGACACGTATCTATAAACCGATTATAAACGTCCAATTTTTCCTTAATTTACAATTACTCTTAGTTCTCTACTGCATGGTTCGGACTAGTTTTTTTTATAAATTACTGAATTGGACATAGTCGGTTTATTCAGATTTTAATAGTTATCGGGTTGGTTGAATTTTATTCGGGTCCGTATGGGATCAGTCAAGTAAATTATATTATCGAGTTGGGTTGAGAATAATAATAAGAAAGTCATAATTTTAGTGTTTATATATTCGTTAAATTTCAACGTTTTCTATGCAAGATTGTTTGTATATTTAAACTGAAATTAAGGTTTTGATCAAACATTTTTTTTTCGAGTTTTGAACCGGGTTGTGTATTGAATATGATTCTCTATCGGATCCGGTCGTGTCAATTTTCGAATTCTTGCGTTCAGTCCATTTTTTGTTTAAAATCGGGATGAATAGGGTAATGCCAAATTAAAATTTCTCTTGAGTCGGGTCGTTATTAGAAATTTTTTTTTTCTATCCACTATTCGGTAAAATACTTAATGAATTAGAATATTTTTCGGCAAGTGATACTTTTTTTCAAACTTCGATTGTAATATGTTGGCACTTGAACCACAAAAGGTTCGCCACCTCTATTTTATAACAAAGTGAATGTTCGTATTGATTTTAAATTAGTATTTAATTAATAATATTTTAATAATTTTACTAATATTTCTCAATGGTAAACACAAGTAATATGAAAAATAGAATCCATAATAGTTTTATAAACCATTATTATTAAATATTATTGGTTAAATATTTTTAAAAAAATACTAACTTTTTTTTTAAATATTGAAATTAACTTCAACAGTCGATCGAGCACGGAAAAAAATAGCTTGCTACAATTACCATTTACATAAATAAATATACCAATAAACCCTTTTAGCTACACAGACTATCGTATAACATGGTTAGACGTACTGAATGTATATAGTTGATGTAGTTGGGTTTATATAACTATATAATATGTAATATGGTTAAAATGTCTTATCAGTAAATTGTCCGAGAAAAAAAGTTATAAAAAATAGTTGTACCAACTACAGATACATAAAAAATACATACACATAAAGGTAAACAAAAATATATCTAAAATTGGCTACGTAGGCACTAGATAATGTTACTAACTATAATTTGATTTTTTTCTTTTGTTATAACATATTTGTGAATTGATAAAAATGACAAATAAAATTAACATAAGTTTTTATTAAAAAATTTTTGGTATAAAAAAATATTATAAAAAAAAAAATTGTAATTGAATCACCATAAATATAATATAATACCATATAACACATTTGGTGTACATTTTAAGATTTCAAAATCATGATTTTCGAAATTCCGAATAAATAAGAAACTCGATTTGATGAAATCGGATTTTTTCTGTTTTTACCCATTTTTTGTTAGTTTTTCCACACACATTAAACAACTATTGAGAAAATTAAATAATGACATATTTAAGTACCAACTAAATACAATATTATATTGGGAAATTGGCAAGCATATAAAGATAAGAATAAGTCATCTGGTGAAAAATTTGTTAACAAAGAAATAAAAATATAAATAAATATAATTGTAAAACCACCAGCTCCCTCGCTCGCTCGGAATTTACAAAATTTTAAGGAAACATTGAAACATTTTTTTTTGTAACAGTATTCGTTAATATAACAGATCATTTCAAAGTTAATAAAATGTATTCGAAAATTTCACGATAATAAAATAAAAATTTAGGCTGTTAGAACACCCCATATTTTTTGTGGTTTTATATCAATAAGCGGAAGTTTACGCATTTACCGATATCCAATTACTGTTTTAAATATATATAAATATGAATTTATTAGCCTCTTTTCTATCTTATGTAGGAAAAACTTGTTTTGTTTTTGTAATTTATGTTTTTAACTAAGTCTTAAAAAAATCTAAATTGTTTAAAAAACAAGAAAACATATTTTTCAATTTTAACGAATATTCCATATATTATAATAAATTAGGTACCAATATTCCAAATTTAGTGTTCCAATAATTTTATTTTATACCATTACATTATAATACATTAATATTTTACCGATAGGAGGTAGTTAATTTTTTGCCATTTAATTTATTTCGTTTTCATCATTATTTTTCCGCCGATAATTTTAATGGTCGCCTGTAAAAAATACGGAGATTCACAAAAGGACACGGGAGGATTTGAACGAGTTTTATGCCAGGAAAATTAATAACTCAGCCCGATTGTCGCTGTCCACCTACAACTTTTAATAACATCAACATCTGTTCTGAAGTTTTTCCGTCTCGTTTACTTTTTCGTTCACCGCCTAGACTTAACATTATATTTCTTCACCGAGAACTCAAAGTTTGTTTTTCAAAAGGTATTTACCCGTATGCATAGTTGTTTAAGTGTTACTTAAAACCAATTTAAGTGTCACCTATGCATAGTCCCGTAAAAATGCGTTGCATAGTTACTTTTAAGGTTGCACTGTTACTTAAGGTTTCCCTAAAAATTAAGTAGAGGATAGACCACACTTAGCGCGCCCGTAAGCTCAGATTATTGTTAATAATTTATCATTGTACCTACATAGTGTATAAGTAATACACTTACACAGTAATTACATAGTGAAATAAATATGGTAGATTTATTTGAGTTCATTGACTTTATGCGATTTGCTGATGATGAACCCACACCTAGAAGGTACGTCAGGGATCTGGATAATCCAATTGAATTTGTTTTGTCCTTTCCAGTTTTTCAAAAGATACAGGTACCTATTTATACTTGGTTTGTGTTCGAAAGTCAAACTTAAGTAGTAAAAAGTCAAATCAATATTTTTTTGAATATCAAACTTTTTGTCGAAATTGATAACCTTATTTTTGATTATTCAAGTTGACAATTGTCAAATTTTGCAAAAAAAAATTTAAGAACTGTTAAAGAAACTAAAGTTTGTTCGAGTTCGACATCAAAACTTAAAAGTTCGGTTCAACATCTAAATTTTTTAATTAACTCCTCTAATTAATTCTATTATGTAATCAAATTTTACCTTCATACAAGGGTACCAAGCTAGGTGACACCTAAGCCATTTTAAGTGACACCTAACGTGTTGACTATGCATACGAGCATTAGATACCTAACTACATAAATTGTATGTATTGCTTTTCATATAATTTCATTAATTAATTACCTATATTTTTGTATATTATTTATATATATATATATATAGAGTTACCTGTTTAATAATATATAATTTAAAAATGATGAACCTTTGAATTTTTGTATAATGTCCGATATTTGAAAATCGTTCAATATATTAAATACAAATAAATCGACTATGATTAATTTAATATCCGATATAATATATACCTGCACGTAAAAACTGCTAACTATCAATATAGGTACCTACTATACGAAAAGTACATAAGTACATATAAATTAATACATTCAATCTAATAATTAGGTTGATACGACTATACCTATTTTCCTGAAAAAATATTTACCGATAAAACTTTTTAACCATATTGTATAGTTATATAAATACAACTACCTACATCAACTATATACATTTAGTACGTTTAACTATGTTATAAGATATTTTATATTACCTACTATGGTTTATGGTTGAATTAACCATTTAAATGTTTATTGTAACTTTTTTTTCAGTTATAAAATAATATATTATTATGTATATAATTACAGTAGAGTTTAGGATTAATTAATTGAAAACTGGAAGTATTAGTGGTTAGGTATTGATAAATAAAAATATAATTTTAAAACAATTTAAATAAACTTTTATACTTAAGTACATTTAAGTGCTTCAGAGCGTTCAATATTTTATATCTGCAGCCTATTTCTACTTCTCACCTTTACAGATAAATAATAACGAAAATTTATCACCACTAGTTACAACATACTTTAATAGGTATCTACCAATATTGAAATTTAAAAAAAAGTATAAACATGTTTTTTTTATACATAAATAATTACTTTGATTTTCCACATAGCATCGAAACAGGATAAGTCATTTTTTGCTCAGATATTCCATAGTTTCTTATACCAGAAAAAATGAATTAAATCGCGAAGTTTTTGGTTGGCACTGAAAATAACAAAATGGTTGTTGAAATATGTATACGTAGTTAAAAGTTCATTAATTCGTGTTGATTTTTATTTATAATAATTTATATTATACCTATATGGATACTAGATAGGTACTCACAATTTTTAACCAAAAGTAATGATCGGATAATTTATAAATGAGTAAAGAATTTTTGGTATTATATAATAAGTTATATTAATAAATAAATCCATAGAATTTCTGAAACATATTCAACGTTCGTTTATAATATTCATTCATAGATATCCAAAGACATAATATTACCTACTGTACTATAGAGTAACTGCAGCATAGACTTTGTAATTTTATATTTATTCGGTAGGTGTCTACATTTTATATCATAAGTAGGTATAATACAGTATAATCATGAAATAATAAGGATCCCCTCCGAAATTTTTTCAACATTTGATACATTTTTTATGTAAATTAGTGGCTTTTAGCATCAATATCGATATTTTTAATCATAACCGAACAGTTAATGAACTACAACACTTTTAAAAAAACATATAGGTATACGTAAGTAAGTAAGTAAGTACCTACGTAAATGGTGATTTAAATGCAACAGTAAGATTTGTCAAAACAATCATATAGGTAGGTATGCACATAAAATACTATGGTATGCGATAAAACATTGATACAGATATAAAAAGCATTATCAAAGATAATACAATGATTTTTTTTTAAATCATTAACTTTTGAACTTGTTTAGAATAAGTAATCATAATTTTATTTAAAAATTGCATATACCTATATACGACTATACCTACTATATAGTTAAATATAATTTTTAATGCGGTTTTCTGTGACGAGTTTTATATAAACAAAAAAAGCTACTTGTGTCCATCGTTAATTAAGTTGGCCGTAAATATTTTGAATACTGCAGCTTGGAAAATCTCTATTTTTTATAGACTTTTTACTTTTTTAATATTTATTTCTATATAACTAATATAAAACTTTATAATTTATATAGTTTTATAAAATTAAAAATCTTAAAATATTAGATATAAAAATTTTAAAAAATTAGATTAGGTAGCTACCTAGGTATTTAAGTTCATTTGTTTATAAATTCAAATCTGTTATCAAAAATTCATAAATTCTATCAATTGATATACTCGTATGATAGACAAAACAAATTCAATATGTACCTACTAAAGTTATAAAAAAACATTTCGATCCCCTCCAAAAATAAAATCTAAATACAGATTTGAGTATAACAAACCCATAATATAGTCGGTTAAAGTTCAGTAAAATTTGACAAATAAAAAAAAAAAAAAAAATGGTGAAAATTTGGAAATAATAAAATGGACATTTTTTTTTAAGTCATTAACTTTTGAACTTTCTAAAAATAAGTAAATAATCATAATTTTATTTAAAAAATGCATATATACCTACCTCTAACCATAGTTAAATGTAATTTTTAAGGCGGTTCTCTGTGACGAGTTTTATACAGAGAAAAAAGAGCTAATTTTTTGGGTCTGGGACATCTCGCCGCCAACCACCTCGCCGTTACCGACTCGCCGCCGGACAAATCGCCGCTGACCGACTCGTCGCCACCGTTTCACCGCCACCATCTCGCCGCCACAACCAATATTAATTTATAACATTTTAAAAATATAAAAAAAATATATTATCGAACTTTATTATTATGTCACCATCGGCCTATTCTCTTCCACCCCACCATTTCGTTGCATTTTTCCAACCTTTTCGCCATTAGCACACAATACTACAGGGAGTCAAAACGGGTTTGAACCCGGGGTGAAAACCCGTGTAACCCGCAAAATATTAAAACCGTGTTAAAGCCGAAACCCGTAACCCGGAAAAAGTGATACACGTTTTTTAAACCCGTACCCGG
>JAIPRL010004454.1:0-38071 GCA_025469235.1 Pemphigus obesinymphae | reverse complement strand
GAAGACCGAAAAAGAGATGGGGGGATGTAATGGCGAGTGATATGAGGAAGGTGGGAGTAAGTGAAGAAGATGCGGGAGATAGAGTTAAGTGGAAGTGTAGGACCAGGGTGGCCGACCCCAAATAGTTAGGAGAGAAGGCGAAGGAGAAGAAGAAGAAGATAAAAAAATCCGATTTTAGATTCTAAGCGAATCGATTAACGTATATTATTTTACTATTCGATTTGCCTATTTTCGTCCAAGAACTGCAGTTATTATATAAACGAGTTTCCATAACGTTTAAGAATCTACCTATATATTACAATTTATATATTATTATATATTTATTTATTTGCCACTATTACACTAATAAATTAATAATAACTCGCGGTACATGACTTTAAAGAAATACTCAGATACTACAATACGAAAATATTATAATATTATATAAATGTCAACAAATGTGCTCTAACATTAAACCAAAAAAAAAAAAAAAAATATATATATACATATTCAAATATTGTTATCTGAAAATATAAAATAATTAATCTCACACAGTATTAGGAGAATTATACTTTTAAAATATTCTTCGATAATTTACAAGAAAATACTTTAGACAAAATATTATGCAAATATTTTATTACGATTAATTGGAAATATGCCGAATTTAATCCAAAAGTTATGTAAATAATTTTGAAATATATTATAAATGTTATAAATGCTATTAGGAGAATCTGAACACGATGTTGAGGAGAGAACAAGAAAGCTAATAAAGTCCAGCAGTAGTATGGGACTAGTAGTAAACGAGAATAGGACGAAATATATGGTGATGACTATGAACGTAACGACCAAGGATAATCCTTGTGTCGAAGGTCTTACTTTCGAGCAGGTAGGAGACATCGAGTACCTGCGAGTTAACATAAACGAAAAAAACAATATGCACAATGAAATTAAGATGAGAATAAATGCGGCAAACAGATGTTTTTTCACAATAAAAGGAATGTTCTCCTTCAAGTTATACTGTCTAGACGTTCAAAAGAGCATCTATATTGTACATATATGCGACTCCTCTAGTATCCTACGAATGCGAGACATGGTCTAGTACCAGGGAGGATGAAGAAAAACTACAGAACTTCGTATGGAAAATATATGGACTGGTGTACAATGGTAACTTGGAAAGACTCGAAAAAAGAACAAATGATAACCTTCGGTAGCTGTATAATAAGCCGAGTCTTACGGTACTTCCTAGTCAGAAAAATATTGGAATGGGCAGGTCAAGTCTGGCGAACGTGGGAACGATAGTTAAGGAGATCTCGGAAAGCAATAAAACGGGGAAAAAAAACCAATAGGCCGACCTCGGCAGAGATGGAGTGATACAATAGAAAAAGTCCTAAGAAAAGTCAATCCATTGCTAGATATTAGAGCGGCATTGGATAGAGAGAGGTGGAAAAGCATTCTAGAAGCTAATAGACGATCTTGGATGGACCGCTATAGGCCTAGAAAGAAGAAAATTATAAATGTAGGTAAAAAAAAATATATTTTTGGAGCAGTTGTTATATAGTAAACGGGGTTCCCCGAAACGGAATTTATTTATTTATTTTTGTAATTGAAAAGGAAAATGTTTTTGAAAATAATATAATTTTCTTAAAAACATTTATGAAAGATGTTAATGGTGTGTGGATTTGTACCTATGATAATAATTTCAATAATAGTTTCATGAATATATCAAATATTTTATATTTTATATTAATATAGGTTTGTCGTTATTGTATACCTCAGGAATATAAATTAATAATGAAAATGGAATATGACATATATAGGCTAAAACTTAATTTGTCAATAATTTAATATCCTCGTCTGGCCTGTAGATACTTTCAAACTATTCTATTGTTCCATACAGTTTTTACATATTTTATGCAACAAAAACTGTAATATATATATAGTTTGCAATATGTGCATAAATTAATGAAACTGTATAATACAGAGTTCATACAACAATCCATTCATTCTAACGACATTAAAATATTGGTATTCAAAACAATACATTTGTGAGCGATTTAAATTTAAACTATAGTGAATATTTTTTAATTCACAACGATATATTCGTTAATTATTTTCCATATACTAAAGCGAGCCAAGCTAGACGAGTACTAAAATAAAAATGGAAATATGTAAACTACAATACCATCGATAATCTATTCTATATGTTATAAAACTATAATTGAGTGTATATATAAATCGTTAAAAAAATTACTTCAAATTGATATTTTGATATGAACTATATAAAAATATTTTAGTACTATTGAAATATTGAACTTCTGGGAATGCGGACGGAACAATCTGATGCATATTATATATTTCGCTTATTCAAATATCAAAAAACCTTCAAAAGTAGGCTTTATGATTAGATCCCAGTGTAAATATTACCAAAATCATTGTAAAAAATATCATAACCTATATTTACTATTATTGACCTTTATTAATACACGCATATATATATTCTATATACACCTTTGTAAATTATGTTTCACAGCTAAAAATTAACTACGAATAGTATACACATATGTATCATCAGTGAAACCTTGACCATGATTATCAAGATAAAAACAAAGTTCCACCGACCTTGAGAAAAAGGATTACTGATAATAAACCAATATCGTTTTAAATTATACGATTTTAAAGGTTTTGTCAATATATATTTATTTATTTATTTAAAAAATATTTGTATTTATGATGAAACATGAAAACCGACCTTAAATATCAACGACTATACGAAGTCGTATTATTCAAATATGTACGATCTAGTGTCACTTTCAGAATAAAAATAGTTTGCTATGATGGATCACGTTAACGCACTTCAGCCTGTTTGAAATATTTTCAGAGATTACACAAATACATTAGGTCTACTTCGAAATAACATAAGGCGACGAAAGTAATTCATTACACCAATAGAAAAGCTAAACGATAATTTAATTTTGATAACTATATTTAAATTAAAAGTATTCAAGAAATGCAGAACATTAATCATTATATTCTTAGTTAAATCTCAGAGAGTAAAATAATGTGTATTTTTAATGTTCATGTAGTATAAGGAAATTTTTGATCTAGAAAATTAATGTTTAAAATTTATTTTATCATAATATTTTTAAAATATTTTAGGTATTTTATACCTTTATTTTATAAATGTCGACATGTTTCAATTATTAACTATTATAAAGTTATTAACTGTATATATATTTAAAAATAATAGACATTTGTACATCGTAATATTTACGTATAATTTAATGACTACAATTTAAAAATTAATTTTTATTTTTATACTTCCATATGTTTTTTTAAAATTAATTTATTAAAGTATACGTATCCTATATCTTACATTATCCACAAATAATAATTAAAGCACATACATTTGATATATTATATGATATACATTTGACCTATGATATATTAGAAAGACAATTTGTATAGAGTTTCTAATGAATATAATTATTATATGTGCCATAGTTTTTTGTTGTGTATTTAATTACGAGCAAAATTCAGCCGTATACTATTTACCCATATGAACAGATATAATTTGTTTTCGGTTCACGTTATTCAAATAGCGAACTGGTTCTACACGAATAAAATAATTTGTAGTCTTTCCGTAATGATCCATGTTGAAAGTGATCATTTATTAAGTAGTTGTGTATAATTAATCATTTGATTTATTCGCATATTTTTATACGCGGTGTATTTATGTAAGTAGTATTTTATCTCTAGTGTATGTACATCGGGGAGTAAAAACGGGTTCATTTTTTTCTGGTTTCGGTTTTTTTCGGATTTTGGATAACGGGTTGGAAACCGTTCTCCAAATTTTCCGGGTTACCCGGTTTTCGAAACCGGTTTACTCCCTGATGTAAATACGTTCGTTATAATAATGATGGTGTGTATGCACTCGCACGTATAGGCGTATGTCAACAAATACGACAACATTATTGAACGCCTTTCTCAATTTATTTTTAGTGGTCTTTTTCAATGGTTGAAAATGTTAATTTTTAAATATTTAAATATCTACTTTAAATTTTTGGTGGAGAATTTATTCAGTTTTTAGATTAGTTTAACGACTTCAATTGAACTATTTATTTACTTCTCTCTATTTACCACAGCTACTTTCTATTCTTTGTAAGTGGTTTTTCCTGTATCTTCTATGATCTGTTTCAAAAATGGAATTTTTTGTCTCTCGCTTCAAGAATTTTCCTCTATTTGTCCATCCAATATTCATTGGTTCCATTATATGTTCAATCCATTTTGTTCGTCTTTCCCTGATTGTTACCTATATTCATTTCGTTTATTCACTCTTAAATATACGACTTCATATTTAAATCTCTTTATCCCAAAAAATTTTAGCGGTTATTTTCAGCACCATGTTTCAATCGCTTCGATCCTTTTCATTTCCGCTTTGAATATTATCCATGTTTCTACTCATACTTGGTTAAACTCCAAACAAAACTTTTTTATAAAACTTTTTCTGGTCTCTAAACTAATGGTGTTTGCCGTTAATAGGTTTTTATTCTTGTAGAATGCCGGTTTTGCCTATTTTATTCTACTCTTTATATCCGTGCTTTTTATATCATATACTTCCTAAATTCGCAAAACATTAAACTGTTTCCAACTTTTCATTTTCAATTATAATCTTTGAATTTAGCATCTTCTTGCTAAATATTATCATTTTTGTTTTGTTCTATTCAATTTCCATTTTATACTCTTTATGACTCATTTATTTTTGTTAACATATTACCTAATTCTTCTTCGGTTTTCTTTATCACTGCAGCTATATCGTCCGAAAATTGCAACATTTATACTATAGTGCATCAATACTTTCTTCTCTTAATTATTTTAGGACATTTGAAATATACCTCCAGGCTGTCATTTATTTTTGTTTCTACTATTTGTGAATTATCTTTGTTAATATATTCCATGCATATGATATTAGACTGATTGCTCTGTGATAATTACATTTTTCGAACTTATTTTTTCGTTGGTATTAATATCATTATGCATTTCTCAAAATCCTTGGGAGAACCAACCCTTTTTCATATGTATCGTATATTATTTTAAACAATGTTTCTTACCTATTATCTTTAATGGCGTTTATCATTTCTCCATTTTTGTAAATAAAAATGCATTATTAGATTATAGAAATGGTCTGAATTGCTTTGTTATGTGAGAGAGAGACGGACAATTGCCGCTTCCAATCCTCATAACTTTCATTTTTTTCTCGACTTATTTTTTTTCAATATTACATATAGAATACCTGTATAAAATGGTATAAATATTTATGGCAATAGTTATATTGGTAATATTTTCCTTGTATTTTCACTAATTTCGCAATCTCACGATGTTTATTTTCTTGATTGCCTCCTTACGCAGTTCAATTGGTTTTTTTGGCGTATTGGCGATAAATGTTTTTCTGCTTTATCAACTGATATATTTGAAACGTAAACAATTAGTATTTATTTGGTCATTTCTCATTATGCATTTGCACGATATTTACCTTTAAATCTGGTATAGTTTATTTAAAATCAATTAACGAAATAAATGTAATTCAAACATATTATAAATACAATCAAGTTTGTGCATTTATTATACAATATTTTGCAAAGAGAACTTGATATACCTACACAGCATTTTCCAATGATAATCATTGTAAAAATATTGGAATTTGATTGGAATACAAATATTAACATTTTAATGTTTATTAAATATTGAATAAATATTTTAGTTTTTATATTTCAAACGAAATATTTAATAAACATTTATTTACAAATATTCATTAAATATCCTAGTATATATATTTATTTAATACTCTTAAATGTTTAATTATTATTTTTTCTCAATTGAAAACTAAAAAAATGTAATTTTAAATTTTAATTCGATGTTAAATAAATTATCAATTATAATTTAATTAAAATAATTCAATGTTTATTTCAAATCATTTCTCGTTGGCCGAAACTTATTTTGAGTTTCGGCTATTTGAAATACAATATAATAATTATAATATCTTCCACATATGCGTATTCAAAATTAAATTTTATGGGAGGGGAGGTTATAGATTCAGATAATTTAACAAATGTATGTACAATAATGTATAATATGTATATATCTACCTACATAATTTATACCTACATATTGTTACAAATATTCGATATTTCATGTACACGTTCATCAATAGATTGTAGATCGGTTGATAGATGTCTTCGATGCTTAGGTAGGCAGGTTCAAACCCCAGGTTGTGAAAAATAATTTGTTGGAAAATGTGATGGGGCCATTCATAAAAATATGAAAATGATGGTTTGAACGGTTTTTTTAATTTTTTTTTTTTTTAAATATTAAATAAATTTTATTTTTTAATATTGCACGAATTAATCTTTTTGGTTCAAAATATATTTATGGAATATTTTTTAAATATTTAGAAATGTATGTGAAATGAAAAACAAATGTTTAATAAATATTAGATTTAAAATTGGAACATTTTGTAAATATTTAATAAATATATAATTGCCGCCTGGGATAGGTACATTAAAACTTCAATTTATATGCATGCATTTATGCTATAAAATTATCTGTCGGTAAAAGTCAAATAATTTCCATTCGTGGAATTTAACTCTTATAAATAAATAGCTTAAGGTTATCATAAAAAAATGTAGACTGTTTTATCTACTATCACTGAATAGTAATGAGTAGGTAAAATACATTTATGTATAAATATAATGTCTCTAAATAATTTAAATGATAACTAAAATAATTATTCCCAACTTAATTACAATATTGTAACCAAAGTCTATTACATATATTTGATTGTAATTTTGCACCGAAATAAAGTATATTTCACAAACTTTCAAAAGACTAAAAAAAATATGTTAATTATAATATGAAAAATTTTCATATACTTTTTTTTAAAAAAAAAATATAGTCAGAATATTGTACTATATGAATACTTAGCTTTGTATTAAAACTTAAAGAAGGGTCTTGAAACCTACAATTAACACTATACTACGACAACAATTTTTAATATATAGGTATCTATATATTGTTATTATCGCAATATAGCCTAAATATGATGTAACAATTTTAGACGTTTATTCGCGTTAATAAAGTAATACTAAAATATTTAATGTAAATTTAAACGTCATAATTCCATATTACAATAAAATCGCAATTGCCGATTTTTACGAATACGCTTTTCCGTAATCTTTCGATAGTTTTTTACGCTTGGATAAAAAAAAAAACCTAAAGTGTAAATCGATAAATGACCTATTATTACAGTACCATTACTAGATCCGATCATTTACCGGATAATGGGTATACGTGAAAAACATCAAAATAAAAATGTGGCTTAGAATCTTAAATGTAAGTATCTATATATAGCATACATTTATTACGTCTTATTATTTTGATTTAAAAACACGGAATATGTATATAAAATCATCGATTCCCGTCGTTCGCGAGGCTCATTTATTTAAAAATGTACCATTGAAATACAATAAATAAAGATAATGTTGCAGGCTATTGCTTTATACATAAATAAACAACTGTCATGTAACCCCGACCATCCATAATGTTCAGCAAGGATTCCAACAAGGGCTTAAGTTTTACAACTGGACCGTTCTTAATATTCGTTTTAACGTTTATATATTATTTCACTCGGAGTCTTAGTATAATGATCACATCGACTGAAATCATCGGCCTTAGACTACATTCAATGTGCTTTTATAAGAAATGAAGTATACGAGTATCTTTTGAATATGATACTTATATTCATCTGACGTGTAGTAATATTATATTAAAAAATAATTTCGGTGGATGACATATTCTCTTGGACTTTATATATTATATTATCATATGCGGTCCGAAATTGAAATAAAGAAAAAAATACTGGCATGTCTGGTCTAAAAAAAAAAGCCTAATAAAACATTATATAATAGAATTACGTATAATTTTCAGCCATAAGATAATATTTACAAGGTATTAAAAAATGAGAAAAAATGATTGATTACATAAGAAAATACGTTCGGGGCAGTGATTAATTTTCGTTATAAATTTGACATAATTTTATAGGAGTTAAGAAAATACTCCGTATAACATTTTATTGTACTTACTAGTTGTTATTACAATATGTATGTTATAATACCCAAAAAATGTATAACAAAATTAATTTCTTCTCTCCGTGTCATTCAGTAATGTATAATGTCTACAAATATTTTTAATAATTTAATTACACGTAAAATCTGTATTTTCCAATAACTTTTTTTTATTGTTTCACTTAATGGATATCATGTTATAACAAAAAGTGTTTTTATAAAATAGAAAACCCTTTATTCAGATGATTTATATTGACAATTTTTATGTATCGATATCAATATTCGAACTGTTACAATTTCTATTCACGCTGATTCTTTTATTGACTATCGTGTTCACCTAATTTTCTTTATGAATTTATATATATATTTTTTTAATTTATGTTTTTTTTTTTTTTTATTAACTTAAGTTGATATTTTGGTGTTGAGTTACTTGTAGAATTATTTATATATGTATAAATAAATACCCAGTTTCTACAAAATAATTTGTTTTTATTTAGCAAATACGTATTTCGAAAACAATGTTCTCATCTTCAGTGTTAAACTACTGTAGTTGTAAAAAAATTGTGATTATTCAAATCCTTTTGGGTGTATCTTGCAATAATTGAAAAATTGCCTTTTTAAGTGTAAATCACCCAAAACCACGTTTAAAATATTTAAATTTCAGTTAGAAGCGTTATCTAACATATTTTCTTAAACCTTCACATTTTTTTAAAATTGAACACCTTTCTTTTCAAAAAAATAATATATATATATATATATTGAATTTTTTCTCAGAGCCTTTACAGGTCTGTTGGGTATTTTAATACGTAACAACACTAAGTTAAAAATAATAATAATTGACTAGAAAAAAAAAAAAAAAATTTAAATGAAAATTTATTAACGATGAATAATATAAAATATAAGAAAAAAAAAATTTTAAAGATAAATATTTTAAACATGATAAAAATATCAAAACTTGAGAATAAAATGTACAAAATCAAAAATGTATTCTAAAAAATTATTTGAAAACTTCCCTATAAACTACATTTAATGTTTTCTTCTAATTCTTCTTACTGGTGCCAAAATAATTAGACCTGACAATGTGAATTCTGGATTATGCCACATAAAATTGTCCATAAAAAATAGAATATTTTCTGACATTAATTCCAGCAATTTTCTACGTTTGACCTTGCAACTTATTTATGGTCATAGCAAAATTAATTTTAAACGGAAATTTGTACTCTTTTTAATTGGAATGATCTGATGGTATCATGGGTATGCGTGTAATAAAAACAGATTTGCCTTTTGCAGATTCAGTAATAATTTTAGCTTCTATTCGATTTTTCTGAAGAGCAATAGTTACACGCAGACGTATAACATTTCATAACTTAGGTGGACAAAAATTTCATTGAAGCATTATTGGTGTACCAACTTTTGAAGTTGGCAATTGTGGTAGAAATCCAGCAGGAGTAGGCGAATTAAGAAATTCTACTGGATAATTAACTGCATTATCTACTTCTAATACTGAATTTACAGATCTGTATTCCATGGTCTCTGCTTGAAAAAAATCTAATGATATTGTCTTCTGCTGATGTATAAATTTTTTATGTTAAAATGACTGTCTCGCATAACCTATCTTTAGATTTATCCTTGATATTTTCAATATATATAAAATATATTTTTTTCTATTAGACCTAAAGTACTTATTACTGTAGAGGTAAAGTGATTTTTTTCAGATTCTGGATGTATTCCACCTCCTATGCTTAAAGTTAAGAAAAATGTCAAGTATTACTGTCTCCTCTCAAATGTACTCTCATATTTTTTTTTTATTTAATGCTTCAGATACTAATAATTTATGCATTGTGCCACTCATTAGCACGTGTTCCTCTAAGTATGACTGGTAGAGTTTTCGGAAAATATCCAGCTAGTAACACTGTAATAAACTTCACATAAAAATGGATAAATTCTACTTACTACAAACAATTCGCAAATATCAGCGTAGACTGAATATAATTAACATTTCACGGGCATGATCTGTAGAAGATAGGATGTTGTCTATACTATAGACATGCATTTTACGATGATTTAATTAGTGATGTTTTACCGATATTGACCTTTGTAGTGCATTTACTGCAAGGCCAAAACCAAGATTTTATTATTTCGTAGTATGACCGAAATAAAATTTCTGTGCAATATCAAGACCAAGACTAAATTTCAACTCTCGCAACCTTGCTCTAAAAAGAATATAAGTATATTTTTATATTATAGAATTATGTTATAATTGGGGCACAAAAAAAAATAATCGACAATATGAATTCAAGTCCTGGTTATGATATATTTTGTTAGTATACACTCAATTTTCATTTTCACGCATAATCTTCAGTTTTCGAAATACAATAATTCATTATTGCAATATATTGTATTATTTCCGGAGAAGATTATCCAAAATATGAGTAAACGGGTTTCCGATTGTTTCCCGATTGTACATGAAAGTTCAATGATATCGAAAACAGTCAACATAAGAAGGTTTTAGGTGTATTATATTATATGAATACCAACAGGAAAATGGCCATAATACCATATTTATTATTTTATTATAAATATTTTTAGATTTTAGATTCTAAACGCAATGATGAATATATTGGTTATCCAATTATCTGTTTTTTTTTTTTTTTTTAATTTATTTTTTATATAAATTAATACTTTTTTGGGCAGAAGGATTAAAGTAAGAGTTTTCTAGTATTAAGGTTTTTGATAGTAAATTCGTTCTAATTGGTAATTTATACAGATTTTTTTTTTTTTTTAATTATAATTAGTTTTAAAGATTTAATATTAAACTACCTTCTATAACGGAAATATCACGAAACCTTGTTATAAATTAAAAAATAACCAATAAACTAATCGTGGTTACCCAATATTTAGATGATATATAGTATTTTAAACTACTAAAAATACCGAAGATTATTATAAATTGGAAAACTAAAATGCAAGAAACTTGAAATTTACATCAAATATATACAACAGCACTATTTTCTTATTAGCTATATAAATGCTAATATAATAATACTCAAGCTTGTATACCCCAAAGTTTCGTTCTGAATCATTTTTTCGAAATAAATGATTTATCATTGTTTTCAAAATCGATTTAATATCCACCACGAGTATCCTACTTAACGAGCAAAAGGCTTCTATCCCTTACTGCATTGGCATATCTAAAGCTTAATAAAGAGAGCGGTGGTTAAAAATTGTAATGTACTTTCCTCAAAATAAAACCTCAACCTCCTCTCCTCCTCCAAAAAAAGTTATGTCCACATTTTTTTTTATGGTTATGTCAATTTTAAATTTAATATATATATACATCAATTATAATACTAAAAATTAAAAATCAAATCCAATGGGTAGGAAAGGGAGCATGTGCCCCTCTAAATTCCCATATATACCTATATACTATAATTACACAATAATCACAATAATAATATATACTTATAATATGTTATATAGACATAATTTTAGACAAATAGGTAGATACATACAAAATCAATCAATTGCGCTATGTGAGCCCAAAAAACATTTCTGGGTCTACCCCTACATTACAAATGATTTATACCTAAGTGATATATTTTTTCATAATAATCGTGCTAATAACCAAATCAAACAATAAATACGTCAACAATACTATCTTACCAAAAGATAAGTAATGTTTAAATTATATTAACAGTGGTAGTAATAATGTAAGATTAAAGACCAAAGTATAAGTACTTTGTGTACTTTTTTATGTTGAATATATAATTGTTATTAATGTCCCTGTGTGCGCGACTCTGCGATCTTAAATTTAAATTGTAATTAATGTGAAAAATCGTGATTGTCGAGGATTCGATATCATACGTCGATGATGATCACATATTAAATTGCGCTGGATATGTTTAGTGTTATATTAGATATGTATGGTGAAATAAGTGTAAATATGAGAACAAGAAAAATATATGATCTTACACCGATATAAGTGGACTGTATGATTGAATATAAATTGCTAAACTCTTAATTTGATGAACATAGAAAAACGCTTTTATTCTAAGGATAGTACACTAATACTACTGGACAAATTTGACACAATTGCTATAAAAGGGCGCCAACCTGGAAGCCTGTAGGAGGTAGTTATGAGGTAGCTTGTAGGTATATAGTAGGTATCCTCGCTGGTTAGATGAGACGTTCCTACGCCTAGATGGCGATGCTGGATATCCACTCACAAAACGGGTGACGATGTGCAATCACACGCGACGACGAGCGGGACATCAATTAAGGAATGGGCAGTTTCACTAGCTTAACTACAAGTCACTTCAGGGTACCGTCAGTCGTTCGGAGCATTACTACGCGGACTATGTCATCGGCACCTGGGTGTGTCTGGGTGATTCACCCGAGTTGGCATGATATAAGCGGACGATTTGAAGAATTGATCCCCACGAGATCTCCAACTGCGAGAGAAAAACTCTGAGCACGCCATTTTTGTCGACTATAATGCGTGTAAATATTTATACTCTATCGCATCGTCTTCAAAATGACTATTGAGCTTGTTTGATTAATTGCCATTATTCAATTTATTCATTGATCTCGTGGTCAACTCATGTTCAGAAATGGCACTTATGGGACGGCTGATCAAAAAATGTCCGGGTGTCAAGGCACTTAGATCATTTAGATCACTAGATATGGGCGTTAGTGTTCGAGAATTTAAAATCCCTTCAATGCGAACTACAAGAGTTATGAATTCTTCCACAGTGTGAACACTTGAGACCCTAAAACCTTTCTGAGATGAATCTTGACGCTTTTTATCGCGGCTTCCCAAATTACCCCAAGATGAGATGAGGCAGGGGGTTAAACTTCCGTTGATGTGGAACTCTTCCTTGTAACACATCCCTGGTGATGGAATCTTCAAACAGCGTTTTTAATCCTTGAGTTGCAATGATTTAATTGGTTCTACAATCTGAACGTATCTCTGTCGGAATATTTCGACTAGCGATGAAGCGGTCAAAGGCTGCAAGGATGGCTTCCGTCGATTAATCGGACACGATATCCACATATATGGCTTTGACTAACACTTACAAACAATGCAATGTAAATTATTTGCGTTGGGGAATTCGTGTTTCTTTCACAACAAAGGGTCCACTGTAATCCATGCCAACACTCATAAAAGTAAGATGAGGTTGTACTCGAATAGACAATAGATTAGCCATATATGGTTGTGAACAAGCTGCTTGGTACCGAATACATTTAAAGTAGGAACGTATGTTTGTGAATGAGACAGCAGCTTGACCAGAAATTACCCAAAATCTGCGCTGTATTGAAGAGTTGGACCGATTGCACAATATTCGACATTGATGTCTTTCAAAATTGCTGTACAGTTGATGGCCCACTTTTTCAGGTTGAAATTTCCTCAATGTAATAGTGCTATAAATATAAATAGAACAAAGTAATTTGTTTTTATTTAACAAATACGTATTTCGAAAACAATGTTTTCATCTTCAGTGTTAAACAACTACTGAAAAAAAACACTGAAAATGAAAAAAATTATTTTTGACTTACGTATTTGTTCAATAAAAACAAATTATTTTGTAGAATTTGGGTTTTTATCTATATCTATAAATAATTCTACAAGTATCTTAACACCAAATATTAAATAATATTGCTACAATTTTGCCCTTTAACTGAAGGATATATTTTATAATATTCGCCCCCGCGATAATATCGTCGACGTAGATGTTGTTAATATGTTATATGTCAGTGGATATGATCATCTTTATTAAATTGATGCAGACATCCTATAGCTAAGAACAGAGTTGAATTCATCCCATATGTGACAGTATACAACTGAAATTCCTGGATTTCTTCGTTTGGCGAGTGTCGCCATATTACTTATTGATATGCACAATCATCGTCCCAGATATTGATCGGTCTACACATCTTTTCAATATCCACAATAAACAGTTATTTGTGATAACGACTCCTAATTAATATATCGCTGATGTCAAGTTGTAATTGTTTACTTTAGAATTTTAAACTATTAGTTAATGTAATATAATCGTATATATCTATTTTAACTCAAATTCATGGACGCTCATTGCTAGTATACGAGTATGTACATACTAAAATGTCTTTTATAGATCACTGGTATAATACTTGTGCTTACCACCCATAAAAATATGATTTATTTATTTGTTTCGTTATAAACTTTTCCAAAAGATCACGCCACTTTACATATCAACACAACCGTTAAACTCAGAACGAAATTATGGGTTTTTCGTTTTTTCAATTATATCTGTTAGTAGCCATGTATAATTTATTTTGATAAGTGAAAAATAGAAAAAAAACATTTTTCTCTGAATTCTCGTGTCCTATAAATAAATACGATCAATGCGATCAAATGTTTAATCTGAGTTTGCCCTTTATATCGGTGGTATTGTGTTATTTGCATAAACACAGTAATTCGATCTCAAAAGCAGATTATCTCATCAGATTGATTACTATAATGATTCACTGGTAGTATTTTGGAGGAAATCCAAATATAAAAGACGTATAAATACAACTTACTGTATTAAAAGGGGCTAATATGCATGAACGATGATGTAATATAGTCATTAATTAATTAATTCTTTGTACACGAACTAATACTCATCTAACCTATAATATATTTTTAAAATATCGTCGTTTGTTTTTACAATATATTTTAGGTATGCGAATATTGGTCATGCTTCTTTTGGATACATTGCCTATGTTGGGTAATGTGCTACTATTGTGTTTCTTCGTGTTCTTCATATTCGGCATCATCGGAGTGCAGCTCTGGGAAGGCATTCTTCGGCAGCGGTGTTTCCTGAAACCATTACCAAATGTCACTTATCCCAAGTAAGATTAATTTTATATTCTTTGATCAAAATATTGTTAAGTTAAATTAATTAAAGTTATCATAGAATAAGTTAAAACAAAAATGGACGACCCTCTCGAGTAGTCTAAAATATGGCCATAATGGTGAAAAATTGTGCCTAATATTAGTCTAGAAATAATTTCAAATTTATATTTGCATTTGTTTACGTTAATCATTGTTTATTTAATTTGATCGATTATTAACTTTTTGATAACACTATCATTTCATTTTAAAACGCTGTAAATTTTCATGAATACAGAAATAAAACCAAATTCAGGATATTAAAAATTAAGGATTAGGGTTCCGTTTAGTACCGATATTATTACAAAATATATATTAAAAAAGTAATTATTTAAATTATTATACCATTGTATATACATGGACATAATATTAAAATTGACTAAGTAAAAATTTGATTATATATAGCAGAAAACTGGGAGAAGCAACTATATAAAGTAACTAGAGGACTAAGTTTTGAAACTTAAAATTATTGCGGGCCAGATATTAAGTTTTATTTTTATTATTTTGAGAAACGAATTAATTAATGTATTTTATATGCATTTATTTAGAATAATAAAATTAAGATATTAGTTTTATATAATATTATGTTTTATTATTATTTTCCAAATACTAGTGATTATTTCTATATTTGAAGTATAGTTTAGTTATATAGTTTATATTTTATTCAACGATAAAAATATTAGAGTACATATTATTAACCAATTCTGGTTAATAATATATAATTTATATATAATAAATCTTAACAATCAATATAATAAAGTTTAACGGTTGGAATTCGGGAGAAAAATTATCCCAAAAATTTGATATTATCTTTTAGGCAAAGATAACAAGCTAAGTCTCTATAGAAATGGAATATTATTTTTAAACCAGATGAACAATATTTTAAACTCAATCGATACTAATCCATAGTCCATACAAATATAATATGAAAAAATGTAAAATATATAATGTCTATTATATTAATTGATTAGAAAAAAATTAATCTGATTGAAAAATCGAGTCAAAATATAAGGACCTTTTATTTCTTTATCGTGTCATCTTTAAAATAAATTATAACATACAATTAAATATATTAAAAAAAAAAAAACAAACATTTTTTACTCTAAAATGACAACTTTAAAAATTTTAGAATCTTAAATACCCAAGATTTTTCATTTCAAAATAAGGGTTCCAGTTTCTACATATTTTAGGGGTTAATAGGTTCTAGAATCGCTTCTTTTTGGCTCAGTTTCAGTCCCTGGTTTTCATTTTGTTCGTATACAATCCCTATAGCTTTTTGTGAGATCACTATTTTTGATTCCACTATTTTTATTTTTTGTGAATCGTAAAATAATATAAAGTTATAAAAATAACTACATTGAAAATATTTTTAAAAGTAATATTTCTCAACAAAAACTTTTTAGAAATGTTCAAAGTATATATTTCTTTTTGTGCTGCTTGAGAATTAATGAAAGTAAAAACTTGTAAACTTATAAGGATATTGTAAATCGACGTTGAACGAATAATCAAGGAAAAATCCTTATAAAATAATACAATAATAGCCATATCTATAGGGTCAATGTTACATGTCTTTTGTACTACATTTATAAAACCAATCCATTTATTGATGATATTGGTCGGCAAATATTTTATTAAAAAAATTAATGGACAAATTAGATATTAATTTCATTTAGTGTATGTATATCGTACATAATATGGTCTTGTAGTGATCATGAATTTTAACATTTGTATACAAACAAACACTAAAATTTACTAATTTAAAGAATAATTGATTTTAAATAATTCTACCACTTTAAATTATTGGAAATTCTCCCGAAGACATGCAATTTTCATCTATATTTTATTATATGCAACATAATGCATAAATATTAAATACAGATTAGGGGGGTCAGTAGAATGTTAGGTGAGTTGGTGTAAAATTAAATCCCATCTTTGCAATTACATGAATTACTAATTTATCTTTGGAAATAACTTATATAATTATAATTACGTTTATATATTTTACTATATTATTGTATTATTTAGTAATAGTTATATGATATAATAGTTATACCAAATCTATTTTTTAACTTTTTTATGGAAATATTAACCTAGTGTACATATTTTCAATACGCCATATAATTCATGATTTTTAAAAAAATATGTATTACAATTCTTTTAAGTATGTCTGATTATCTATGTAATCAATGTAATGAATTAAAAAAGATATCAAACTTTAAAATAATTGTTTTATATTTAAAGAAATAAAAATATTAAGATTTATACTTTTTTTATATTAACATAAAACTATCAACAAATGCAAAGTTTTTTTTTAAGTTATTTGTATTATTTATAATCAAAATTAAAATTTTTAATTTTGAACGCAAAACTGATTACACAAATATTAGAAATCGTTTACTTAATTTTTTTTTTACCAACAATACTGATTAAAATAATTAATAGAGCTATACATATGTGACTACTTGTAAGTTGCTTTACGGTTTATTGTAGTTGAATATCTTGTTAACTATTTAAGTCTAAATATCTTTAAAATTTACCAAGTATATGTAAACCACATCAAAAATCAAAGATTTAATATCAGTTAAAGCTATTTATAAAAAAATCTATAAAACTCTAAACTATAAAACTATAGCCTTTTTTTCAAAATAAAATAAACTTAAATTCTTATTATTTTAAAATTGATAATGACGTGCATTGTATAATAAACTGAAAATAATAAGAAAAACGAATATTGATTTCTTAACATTTCACAATTTTTAATATATTATTTTAATCTTTTGAGTTAAAGACAACATATTTTGATCGTATCAAGGTTATATATACACAAGAACATATATGATTATATGTATTATAGAGAATGCCAAAAATGTATAAGTTATATCAGCTTAGTTTTCAAGTATACAAATAAAATAATGTTATCTAAGATAATTTTTATTTATTTGATTACTCATTACTTATTAATAATAATATATTTTTGCTTTTTGAGAAATATTAAAAACTAAAATGTTTACATAAAATTTATTTTAGTAAGTTTACTAAAGTATTGAGCATACATATAAGCCAATTTACAACAGAAACCATATCGGAACACCAAAGGTAGCAACCGTAAAAATGTGTATAAACATAATATTTTGAATATTTCAAATAACGATGCATTGAATTAACCTTCCTTATTCTCTATATTTATTTTTTATACATTTTAGTGTATTATACGTGTATATACTATTGGTATGTTATGCTCGACAAGAATAATATTATGTACTCGCCTACTTCCGAGTGCAGGATTATAATATTATATTATATATATATATCGTATTATATTATCCTACTCAGTTATACGGATGCTTTATATTTTTATACTAAAATGTTAACTTTATCTAGTTTGTAATATTAGTATTGATTTATTTTATGATATATACACGTTTTATTAGAAAATTTGTTTTGATGTAATATACTCGAATTTTTTATTATGAATTAAAACAATAATAGTGGGATAACAATCCAATTTGTTCTCAATCAAAATTGAGTAACATTTTGGAAAAATTCAGCTATACAATAGATATGTAATCATATTGTAAAATTTGTAAGATCTCAATTTCTGTGGTATCAACATTTATTACATCGCAAGCAATATAATTACGTCAAGACGTACTATGTGCCATAAGTAGTATGTTTTGGCGTGAATTGATTAATAAAATTCAAATTTAATAACTGTATAAAGAAAATATGAAAATAAATATGTATTCCACATTCATTTTATATTGTTGTTCTACATATTTATAAAATTTGTGAAAAATATGTCATTATTCTGATTCTTCTCTACATTTGACGAAAGAAAATCGTCATTTGTGGAAAATTGACAAATGTCATGCAGGACATTTTGGATTGTGGCTCCGCAATTTGGGTTTTTACCTGTAATGAAAATTGTACTTTATTATCCAACCATAGGAACTGGATCTAAAAGAACAGTTATTCCAACCCATCTTTTTTATCCAAAAAAAATATTGACCTTAACTCTAGATTATAATAAAATAAAATAATTTAAGTTTAATGTAGGGTTTGTCGACTCAACCGAATTCTCTATAATATTTTTTTTGCGGTTGATGATAAAACAATTTATAACGTATGAAAATTAATTCATAATTGTATAATATAATGATTGGATTAGGAGCTATTTATACATTTTTCGTTTTTTTGGTCAAGACATGCTGGTGTCAATAATAATGATAATTATAATTTAAATATATTACTTTTCAAATCAGAACACGACATATTTGGAAATTTTTGATAATTACTTTATATTTCTGAGTAGTTTAGTGAGCATGTTTTTATGGAAGGTCCAGTGGTACTGGACTTCTCCTGGGACTTTAAGAACATTATTTAATGTATAAACTATTTATTCCACAAACACTTTTATAATTAAGTATATGTGTGTATATTGTATACTGATATATGAACCCACCCCAGAAAAATAGTCTAAAAATTGTCATTGTCATTGGGTATCCATGTCCCATCATTTGTTTATCCTATCTTGTTTTATTACCTACTTTAAATATCGATTAATAATTTATACCGGTGTATTGATCGGAATAACAATATAATTTTCATAAGCCGTTACACAGAAACTAAAACAAAAAAAAAATCAATATTTCAACAAATCAAACCGAATAACTAAAAAACTAAAACCGATAAAATCATGTTTTTTTTCGTTATTATTATTATTATTTTCGACACACAGTAGTGAAACATACATTTATTAAAATAAAGCGATTTCTCGTTAATTTAAATGTAATAATGCAGGTATACATTATTATATGTTATGTGTAGATAATATTATTTTAAAATCCATTACCTCTAAAAGGCTATAGATAACCTTCTATACTATCAACGGACTGATGATGAGGGAAGGTGAAAATATTGTTTCCGATTCCGGTCGAGAGTTCCGTTTTTATGATGAACTCCATATACTTCCAAATGATTTTTCTTTATCTGCATAATATAAAATGTGAAAATATTCAAATTACTTGTCAGGGGAAAATGTAATTTTTAGTTTGTCAGTAAATGCATAATTTTGTAATGTATGTGAAAATAATGTTTACGGCGTATTGTTGATGGAAGCATAGAACACTACAGAAGCGACACGCACTGATAAATAGAGTACCACGTATGATTGTATATTGATTTTATTAGCTACGAAATTGGGTACTGCACATGATCATAGAAACGGTGTACGGATGTACGATTAACGACCCCCTCCCTCCCCCCCGCTACCCATCTGGCCGTCACAAAGGAGATTACAGTGACTGTGCGTTATCTTTAACTTTAATTCCGTGTTTTTTTGTGTACGTTTGTTCGGATAAATTGCAAAACATATGATTATTTTCGGACAAATTGATGGGTGACGTTCACCTAGACCCCCAGTCAACTAGATACACATGCGTTCAAGGTCACAGAAACTTAAATCACGAGAACAAAGGAATTTCGTATCCCTGATGGAAATAAACACTAAACAGTTATCTACATTGTAGCTGCAACCATGTTTACGTGAAAGTGTAAAAGTGTTTAATAATAACAAATAATACAATACTCAAAATTACTAATAGAATAAATTATCTCAGTATCGCATTTGTTACGTCCTGTGTTAACCTAACATATCTGACTTAGTTTTTTTTGTCTAACACAAGCGCAACATGGTAAAATAGCGTTTTATATTTCAAATTTGTTAATTTTAGGATATGATGATGTATTATTATAATTAATAAAGAGAACATAATCTATGATATCTAATTCTTATTTTTTCGATAAATTTATTTTTAAAGTTTTTACAAGTGTATAAATAACTTCATAATTAAATTATGAATATTTTAAAAATAAATTGGATTTTAATTTATATCAAATAATAAATGCTTATTCCTCGTTAATAAGCAAAAGAAAAAAAAAGGTCATCCACTTTTTTCTGCGTAAATAGATCCTAACGATCGGCCATTAAATAATATTAAACGGGGGAAAATTATTTTTTTGCCTCCACCACCAAAAAATTACGCCACTGTATATACAGAATTCCTGATTACTAACTACTTTCGACAAATCACGTGACAATTAGCGCTCATTTTTCGTGACCGTGATAATAAGAAATAAAAAATTTAATATTTTTTAACGTTTTATAAATAATCGATACAATAAAAATTGTTTTAAAAATCAAAATCCTAAATCATTAAAAACAATATCGATTTCAATACTTGCATTTATGTAATATATATAATTGTATTATTTCTACATTTGTGAATAAATTGTCTAATTAATTCATTACAAACGATGAAACATTCTAGAAGTTAAAGTTATTCCTTTACTTCCTTCACATCATCACACGGTTCTGCGATAAATATTGCCACGCCTCCTGTGACATCGTATTACAACGACCATCTATAAATACAGTACTGCTACAAATTATACGACCTGAAAAACCCGCTTTTTTTTACCCTTATGTTATCCTTTTTTACCATTAAAGGACGAAAATATTTTTTTAGGTCCTAGAGACAAAATACAACCAACCCATTTCTGGCATTGTTTTTTCATTCAACTCGTTAAAGGACACTTGACTTTTACTATAAAAGTCGTGTACCACCGATTGTTTTTTACCTGTACCATTCGTTATATTCTATTGTACATAACAACATAAAGACTTCTATTTTCTCAGAAAAATCCATTTTTTTTTATCCATCTATAGAATTGTACAATGTTTTTCAACATCTATGTTATATTTTCATTTAATATTTAACATTATCAGTTTTTTCTACGATATTTTTAAAATGAATTTAATTAGTAATTGGGACATATTTTATTCTTAGACATTTTTCTTACAATAAAGAGTATATAAATAAAAATGGATTGTTTTGTTTATAATGAAATTATAATACTATATAATACTTTCAACAAGCGAGAAAAATATTACAAAATATTTAATTAACATTTTAAACTTGAAATTTTGAATATTATCATAAATATATGGTATTTCTAAAAAATTATTTGCTATATCTTAATATTGTATTTAGTTTAAAAAGTAGATAAATCATATATTGTTATTAGTTTATAATAAAAGAATCCATTGTTCATAAACTAAAATAAATACTTATAAATAATATTTGATATTTGTACAAATAATTCAAAATGTATTAATATAAATATAATTTCTAGGATACTTAAATATAAAACATTTTTAAGAACTCCATCAAGTCCCAGATTAACAAACCGCTTTATTTCGGGAAAACTATATTTAAAAATTTGGACAACTCCAATTTACACTCTCATCATACTAACATATCACACAATAGGAACTGTTTTTACAATTGAATGGGTTTATAGAACTTCAGTAATTCGGTCGATTGTTATATACCATAAACTTAATTTTAGTTTATTTTTGCTACATAATATTCATAACTAGTACATAACCTGAAATATATATTTTATGACAATAAAAAAAATATATATATATATAAATATTGTTAAATGATTTTTAAGTTTTGTGATATAATTTATCACGTACAATGTTAAATATACGTTATAAATTTTAGTATATAAAGATTATAAACTAAAAAAAAAGTAAGTTGGGAGTCGAAACACTTTACTTATCAGATATTATAAGGGTGGTGAATATAATGTAGGTACCTATTTCATAAAAATAATAAATAATTTCTTTAAATAATACGATTCTGAACTAGGCATAGTGTAAAATATCTACCTACATATCCATACAATTATACCTATTAAAACAAACCTAATTATTGTAAATCATTATATATATTCGTTCTATATTCTCTGTTGAAAATTCCGAGATCTTGGTTTTCGCCTAACATCAATCCTAAATCCTAAGTTATACATTTATGAAATTTATTGTAAGGCATAAAAAGTACTTGGTTTTAACCAAATAATTTCTCAAGTGTTTATGCTTCAGTATTGTCAGTAAAAACCCTCTTCTGCCCTATGTCCATCCATCCTTAGAAAATGTATTTGTTCTTTGGGACTCATCTACGGTAACTCAATGAAATTTCAACGCAGATATCTACGATTTATATTCTTTATTTTTAATATCCCATATTCTCCATAGTGTACAACAGTTCTTCAAGCTCTGAATCTATCAACCTTAGCTAATCATAGCCCATAGGAACTCGGATACCATATAAATGAGAGTATGGTTTGATCGATTCCCCTGATTTATTAGTTCTAATAAATTTCCCAATTTCAACAAGTTCCACTTTTTCTTTCTATATTCCCATTTCTTTACTAATTGTTTTAGTCAAAACCATTGATTTAGACAAACAATAATATTTTACATATTAAATAATGAAACATATGTTGATTTTAATTTTTCATCATTCCGTTCGATTAAAATTACTTTAAAATTCACTAAATTTGTATTAAAAGTATTACTAAGTAATATTCATTAATTCAAAAATGTAATACTCCTATAAAAAGGAATATAAATATATATTTTATAAAATAACAATATATATATATATAAGTAAAAATTTATATATATAATAAATATTATAAAAATAAAATATAAAAAATGTGCCCAGATTAATTCAAAAAAATCATAAGTGTCATGAAATGAAAGAAAAACGATAAGTACAGCTATGAAATAAAATAAGATAAGAATGTATTAATATATAAAGACGGGGCATGTTTTTGGTCGAAAATGAAAGGGACAGGAAATATTATGATGTTTCGAACAAAATATGTCCTATGCGTGGGAATACGAGTTTTTATAGAAAGGGTCAATGATGTTTATTATGTAGGTGAGTGTATAGATCCGTCGCTGCGCACATGCGACTCGTCTTGTTAAATTACGTATTTTATGGAAAATTACGCGACGCGTATCATTATTTTCTATATCAGGCCTATTTATTACCTACAATTATATCATAACATTGTATAGAAGTAGAAGTAGATGGGAAGGTAAAGTTAAGGTGAATATAAGTTTACGTACCTTTTTTTGGATTGAAGTTATAGATGTTCTGTGTTGATATGCGAAATATTACTCTTCATGTAACACGCCAAAAGAATAAAATAAAGTGATTCTTAAGTCCAATGAATTTAACTACGCTATCGAATCTATTACCTCAATAAAATCTAGTACGAGAAAATAGTTTGATCAAATGCTTCTTTTACCTGTTTCAACTACAGTGTTTGCTGCATCGAATTGTCACCGACACGGGCAATTTTCGACCCAGAAGTAAACGAATATTTATCGAGCGCAATTGAGCTGAAGACATGTAAGTGAGTATAATCTGAACTGAAAACGCCTTCTGCGAGACAAATGAAGGAAATTAATGGAATCTATGGAGTTAATGAATATCTTGAAAAGATATGATAAATAAATTAAGTGCAAATTTAGAGTATAATTTACAGATTGTTGAACCGATAACGATGGACCAGAAACCAACGTTTTATACGATATTTTAAATATGGACGGTTTATTTGAATTTATGTTGGCTATTTTATTTGAATATCGTGCATTGTGTTCAATTATATCGGATCTGTATTATGTCTATTTTGTAAATACGAAAATATTATTAAATTACAATTTTCTAAGTATTACATCAGTATCAACTAGTTTCGACTGATGAGTCACCATCAGGCTACAAATAAATAATACAAATTAAAAGCGCTAACAGTAGCTGCAATAAATTTAATATTGGAAAAACTAGTAGAAGCTTCAAAATTCCATTCAAAAAACATATTTCAGAAATAATATTTTAAAAAATCTTATCCTAAAATTAATTTTACTAAACACGTCTTAGAATGTTATTATAACGTACATTTAAATATAGAAAAAGATTTAATAATATTAAATAACCAAAAAAATATGTACATTAATTCAGTATTAAAAAATGTAATAGTTTTAATAATATTTTAAATATACTAAGAGATTTTAAAGATAATTATTTTTACCAATACATATCAGTCAATGATATATTATACAACGGTTTCTTTTTATTTCAATAATATCTTCAAATTAAAATTTATTTGGTAAAATACTTTTAGCATTAACTACTAATTTTACTTAAATATATATTTAAATTGAATACATATTAAAAATACACCTACAGTCTTATAAAAAATACTTTTGAAATCCGATTTTAATTTATAATTACAATTACAAAATATCGGCGTTGCTGACTTTTAAATTTTAAAGGAAGAGGGTAATGCACTTGTTTTACATTCTTGCATATGTTTTTTTTTATTTTTTTTAGGCCTGTACCTAAAAATATTGATAGAATTAGTGCTCCAATCTTTACATGCTTACCATTTTCTGGTTACAAATTTGTATCTTGTCGATTTTCCCAAAAACAATTTTAACGCATAATGAAAAATTATCAACAAATTACCAAAAAACTGTAAAAACAGGATTTAATCAAAATAAACCATCGTTATTTCTTCGAAATTTCATAAATAATTTACCAAGACTTAAAATATTCACTAAAATTGTATTTGAATACAAAATTAACGTATAATTATTTTCGAAAATGTTTTTCCAATTTTGGGTTATTTATAAGAAATTTTCAATTTAGAAATTTTTATGTCATATATGAGAGAATTTTATATTTTAAGGTTAAACATTTTTTACAAGATTATAAGTAGTTATGTCATTCTATATATATATATACATAAAAGTCTCAAAAATCAAAAATACGTGTTTTTAATAGGTACATTATATTGTCAAAATATAAATACCTACTGATTATATAACTGACAGTAATACTAATTTCATATGCACCGGAGCTTCGCTCAAAATCGTCTTATCGAAAGGAATTATTCATTATAAATTATAAATTCCTACTCAACGAACTTGAGTTCATTCACCCCCCCACTGACCGGATTTTCTCAATATTTCTATACATGTGTATTAAAAATATAAAATGTTTATAAATTAAAACCGTTTGTTATATAGAATTAAAATAAAAATTCAAAAGAATGAGAAAATAAACATCTTACAAACAACATGATGAATTCAAATTTATTTTCAGAAGACTAACTTGTCACATTACTAGTGTCATCGTACTGGCGGACAAATTATAATAACTGTTCCAGTGCATTTGTATTATATGTATATACATTATAGATTAACATTTACTACGAAAACATTCATATGATACACAAACAGTTTTTAACAAAATATACTTCTTTAAAAAATAAGCCAGTCAAGAAATCCTCTAATAATGAAAATATAAATTTATTTTAATTGTTATTGAACGTTCAAAAGCATAATGGAAAATTAATTTTAATAAGCTTCAAATTATAGATTATTTTATAAAATTATTTTGGAATTAAATTAGTTATTCATTTTATATTTGCATAAATACTAATATTACCATAGAAAGGACTATGAAAATACTTGAAAAACAAGAGGTTGGCAGTTTTAATTTTATACATCATAAAATATGTAAATTAAGTTTCTTTTGTATATACATACTTATATCCAATAAATCTACTTTATCCCTTTATAATGGGAATTTTTTTTTTCTCTAATTCAATTAGCAATTATGTTCATTTATATGTTATATTTTTCAATCATAAATAACTTAATGTTTTAATATTTTTAAATACTCAAAAAATCGGAATTTTAATTTTAACTTGAACAATTTATTAGTTGTAACCAGAATTTTACTGTGTTATAAATTTCACATGTAGGTATTATATTTTTTTATAAAATTTTAGGCACACTATATTTATATATGTATGTAGTTTAGTAGTTTTGTCGATAATTATAATTGTTATTTTAAAATATTATATATATGTATAGATAAATATAACAAAATAGTACAGCATTATAATTGTGGTAATTAAAAAAACAATATCAATTTATTTTTTGTTATTTATTATACATAATTAGGTGTTTCCCACTTGCAACTATTATCAAAATCGAATTTTATTTTAAATATTACTATAACATATAATTTATACTGAATCAAAACAAAATATGATATGAAAAAAGTGGTTAAATTTTGTTTTTAATAAACCAAACCATATAAATCAATACTGATTTCTTTTTTGGACGCATATACCAATTTTTAGGAAAATAATCTAATTTATAGAATATTTATTAATTTTAGATTCTGCGAGAAGTGAGTAATGTATTCTATTTAAATTTTGCAAATCTTCCATTATACATTTGGACATATGAGAGCCTACGAAACCCAGTTATTTGTTTCGAGAAATAATGCAAGACCACAATATTCGATTGTTTTCTGTGAGTTAACCTGACGCGTAATACGACAAGTGATTTAGTAAGGAATACATCATAAGTTTAACTTTTCATTTATAGACACAGTTAATCGCCCAGACCCATCCTATGGTCTTATATGTTATGTAATGTATGACGTCGTACACCCAAAAATTTTGGTTCCACGACAATTCGCAAAATTTGTTCAAAAACATGCATACAATTGCATAAAAATTTTACAATTTTGGTAACACTTTTAAGTCAATGGGATAAAACAAGAGCAGCATCTTAATATGAAATTGTCTCCACACCTAATTTTGATAATTATAGTATCCCGACGAATTGCAATATTTTTCAAAAAAAAAATGCATATAGTTGCATAAAAATTACAAAACTTTGGTCACAATTTAAACTTTGTAGGATAAGATTCAATTTCAAGCCTAGTACTGTGCACGAGTGAATTATATTTACAGTACCTATACTTAAATATTTTCGCAGTACGTACCTATCTTGTTTTAAATTTATTAACATATCTCTTTGACGATAAACACAGTTAAATATGTTCAATAATAAATCATGAATATTTTCAATATGTCAAGATAAAATATTTAAAAAAATTAATCATTACTCATTGAAGACACTTTTATCAACAAAAAATATATTTACATTACATTTATCGTTCAAATTAATAAGAAAATATATAGGAAATTGGTATGTGTTGAAATTTTTAAATGTGTAATTTTAAATTCTGAAAATATTAATAGATGAATATCAAAATATATATTAATAAATAATAATAATAATAAATATAATGTAATATTAATAATAAATATTTAATAATAAGTAAGACCGTAAAAGTTCTGAGTAATATTTTGCTAAAGATTGTTTATCTACCTCTTTGTTTCTCTTCTAAAAATGACATCTTATACGTTTTAGATGTACCTACGTACTAAGGATTTTTCCTATTACATGTTGTAATAAATTACTCTGTTGGTAAGTGTATATGTATTGATATATATATTTTTGTACATTTTTTTGTCACTGGAACTTTAAAAAATATTTGTACAAGTACCGTTTGTTTTTTAAGTAGAGACATTCAATGGAGCACGTACGTTTATTCTTTAGGCTCGAAACACGCTACTACTTCCAGTAGGTATTTAATAATTCACAAGATCCATTTCAAGAGGTCGCCTAGATTTTCTATCAGTATAAAAAATTATTGTTATATGCAACTTTTTTTTGGTCCTCTGTAAGTTCATATTTTAAACTCTGAAAAAAAAAAAGTATAGATTTTCTAATTATGTACGGTTTTTTTTGTTCACTTCATGTTTTTGGATTAAAATTACATTGCCTAAAAAACGATATTTTAGAATCTTATATTGTAGATAGGTAATTTGTTTAATTTTTATATAGTTTATAAACAATATAAATTTATAAAATATTAAGAAAAACAGTTGAATTAAAAAAAAAAATTCAATTTTTATTGTGGTTTGTGATTGGATAAATTTAACAATTTAAAATATGATTCCTGAACAATTTAAATGACACGTAGAACTTTTTCACTATCAAATTATGATATGTATAATTATATAATTTTATTTTATTTTTGTGACGTACATATATATAATGTATACATATTACATCCATTTATTATAAAGTATCCTTTTAAAGGGAGAATGTGGCACATTTGAATGAAAATCGCATTTTATTATTAATTCTTTTGTTTTATCATATTAGGTTTAAAATATTTTTAGCTGAAGATTATAAAAACATATTATACCGCCCAGCATTATATTTGTATTTAAGACTATATCTATAATTATGATATAAATATCATATAAAATATGAATAAATACGACCCTATTTTTAATTAGAATGTGCCTCAGTACCGGGATACATCTAAATGTGTAAGGTACAATTGTCTTTAGTAGAATAATACGGTATTTATTATTTATAACTTTTAAACTTTAAAGCATGTAAGTAATAGAAGATAATGGGGCACATTTGAATGAAAAACATATTTTAATTTTTAATGTTTAATTGTATGATCTATTAAAAATATTTTTTCGTTTATATATAAGTCCACTGTTATTTTTTTTATAATTTCTCACCATTGTCCAAAAAATATAACAACTTTTGTTCAAATGTACTCCATACTAGAAAATTAAAATTTAACCCACGATATAATTTTGAATATATTTGATAACAATAAGATTTTTGATAAAAATGCTGTTGAAACGTACTTAAAGTATGTATTTTACTAAAAATAATACAACATATGTCTAGAACAGGGAATTTATTAGCATTCCCGCAGAGTGGGCTTTTCTATTTTTTTTTTTTTTTTTTTTTTATTAGTATAAAGGCTTAAACAACAATGGTTTTTAGACTACTTTAAATTACAAAAAAAAAAGATGATGGATGATAATTACTTCCACTCTTCTAGTAATATCAACGGGATATTTTTATTTTTTTACGTTTTGTTTTACATTTCTAAGCTTATTTGATAAGTGTGTGTTATTCCAATTGTTCTGCCAAGTTTCCATTATTTTGTTTTTAAAATTGTTAATTGCCCCGGATGAAGTGATTCTATTTATTTCTACACGAGATTGGGAAGTTGTGGCTTCGTTGTCCATTATGTATGCTTTTTCATTCCCAGGAATTCCCACGTGAGATGAAACCCACATGATTGATATCGATTTATTCGATGTTAATAACATTTCTTGGATGTGGGGTATTAGTTTATTCTTGGGGTAAGGATTGGAAATTGACATAAGTGCACTCAAAGAGTTACTGATTATGTTAAAAGTGTCCGAAATTAAAAATATGCTAATTTTAACTGCTTTGAATATAGCATAAGTTTCGGCTGTAAATATACTAATGTTGGGCGATAAGGAGTACTTAAAATTTTAATGGTCTGTGATTACTGAGAAACTAATACCTTTGATACTGCTGAAATATTATTTCACTGATATGGTTTCGTATGACTAACTTGGAAGTGTTTTGTTTACAATTTTCTTTAAGTTTTGTGTTAATATTTGGTGACCAGAGCCAAGGAGAGAAGAATATTGTATCTTGTTTAATGTAAATTCGTAGATATTTAAATTTTCACTAATTAATTTCAAAGTTTAATAAAAATTTTACGATGATTGTATATTTGGTTGGCGGTTAGTGTGTTGTTAAAAACATTGTTTGTAATAAGGACTGATATATTCTTAGTTATATACTTTAGTAAACAGCTTTGATGTCTTAATTTAAATGAAAATTCTCCTGCGTTGCATAATATACTTTCTATAAGACTTGTCCTAAATGCTCCTTTTGCCAATCGTACACCTTGATTATGAATTGGGTCGAGTGTACAGAGAATATTTAATTTAGCTGAATTGTATATGACAGATCTATAATCGATCAAGGGTAAGATAAGCGCTTTGTACATTGAGATAAGTGTCATTGTTTCGGATCCCCAAGTGTGATTTCCCAGCATTTTGATTGTCAGTCATTCGGTTTTAAGTTTCTTCAGGTGAGGGTACAAATGATAATTTATCGTCAAACTATAGTCCTAGGATAATGTCAATTGTATATTCATCAAGTTGATTACTGGCTACAGAAATAATGATATTAAAAAACCGATAACAAAAGTTGTGATAAACAGTGTAACCACCGTAATATATAATTTTTCATAAATATTGTACGATTATTATGTAGGTACATCCTATTAATAAAAATCAAATTTACCCCGCATTAAATTTCACCCCACTCACCCCTATATACACCTACAATATATGTCGTCATATGTTATCCTGGAAAATATATTTATTCGTTTATTCTTAATTTTAAGCACGAAGTTGGTGTCCCCTTGTGTCAGACACGACGTTGCTACCTACTACTACCTTTGATTGACGAAGTCAGTAGTCCACTTTCCGTTGGTTTGTCACAGTTGAAATCGAGTTGTAGAAATAAATAAGCACTTATTGGATGTAGCTAATCATAAGTGTTTATTGTAGTTAAAGAGTTGGTCAAATAACAAAGTTAACAGTAAATTGTAATAAATTTGAAGACAGTATGTAAGTTCTGCCTGAGATTAAAATAGTACACACGTCGGTGGTTTGTCGCCCGAACGTCCGTTTGTGTGTAACGCTAAGTGTAATCTTAATCTAACTAAAACCAACAAACGTCTCGTATGTAAGTACGAGTATTTTCATAGATCCAAAGTGGAGATAGACGGGATAGGAAGGTAAGGCTCATATTGGTCCGTCTGTATGACTTATTGGCGAAACAACTTCTTTAATATTTAAATGTTATTTGTTAGTAAAAAAACATATGGTAAAAATGTGTTTTTTGTAAATTAACAACAGCAAGATGAGAACCCGGTTTCGTATATTAGGGTGAAATGAACACGCGCCAAGATCGTCTTGTCACTGTCACTACAGTATAATTTCGACAGGTGTTTTTTAAATTATATATATATAAAAATATTCAAAATAGGAATATTTGAAAAACACCTTGCGTGAGTATTACGTATCGTTGTAAACGCAAGTAAAGTATAATATGTCAGGTCGTCTGGGATTACTACACACGCACGCGTTTGACAAGTTTGTCCGAATTTTCCTAATATTACCACATATTACATTCTAACAATGTAGGTATGCCAAGAAACTATATTATAAGTCAAAAACGCTTTATGGAAACTACTTATGGTTGCATTGATATTATGGAATAAATATTTATATATACACACCATAAAATATTAATTATATCCTTTAATATGCTTTGTATTTATACGTAAATATTTTTATAAATTTGTGAAAAATACATCAGTATAGTAAGTAATTAATTTTGTTATGTAAAAAGATATTTAGGCCTCGATTTAATAGCAATATAAATGTATAGAATATTTATGATATATATATATATATATATAATACACATTATAAAATATAGCAGTATCGCGGTAAAATAATAATTATAGTGGGTTAATAATAATATACTATAAATGTACATTGTACACAATATATGACTTAAATTTAATACGTACTATAGGTAGTAATAATTTTTAGATCCTTTGAAACATATTTCACATCTTTACACAATATTATTGCAGTTTATATTGATAAATATGTGATAAAATCAATTTTATTTTTTATTTTTTACAATATAATATGTATATATTTTATACACAAATTGTTCATTTGCATTTTATTTTTTTTACTATAACGATAATACTATATAAATTATGTAATAATACTGCAAGGCTTGAACAATTAATTACTCTCAATATTGTTTCCATTTTCGCTAAATTATTCGCTAATCCATTTTATGGAATTCTTTAAAAAGTAACTATTAAAAAAGTTTTAATTTGACAATATATTAAATGACAACTTTTGTATATTATCTTGAATAAAGTAAACTGTATTTAAATTTAATTTGAAGTGTACTGCATATATAAATTGTTGGTTTTACCCCGCATATATCTAAAATATTACATGCTTCATGATAGGTAGGTACCCACTTAATTATAGTTCTAAATACATTAAATTGGAAACTTCAAATCATTTTTTATTTTTGCAATTAATTTTCAAATGATAATTACATTAAAAGTAAGCCAAATGCACGATAGTTTTATAATAATTATGTTTTTTTTTTTTTTATATAAAATGTATTAAGTATACATTATTGCATTTTTAAAACGTATACATTGAATCTGAACATAGAGATACCATAATATACTATAGCATTACAAATTGTATCTACCTACACTGAAAATAGTCGTTGTATTGGTTTTTGAACGTACCGTAAAGCGGGGTGACTTCGGACAGATTTTTCAGATTTTTTTTATTATAATTCATAAAATATTGATATAAAAATTACGAAAAAAAAAAAAAAATAGTTGTTTTCTTAATTTGTGTTTAAATATTTTTCATGTTTTCTATGTATTCAAATTTCGTATCAAAAAGTCATATCAATAACTAAATACAATATTTTGTTAAATGTATAACTACTATTTAAAATCTATAATTGAAATATTATATTTAATACAGTTATAATTACGAACTTTGAATGTTGGCAAACCACAAAGTGTACTATGAACACTGAACATTGTCTATATTTATATTTACTTATATATATATATATACATTTGGATAACATTTTAAAAATAAATTAGTATTGATTATTTTTTGAATACCATTTTCAGATTTATAGTAATACCTACGTGAAATCAGTATTAGTTTCACAGTAAAATGTTTTGGTTTGGAAATCATTACTTTGTAATATTATTTGGTACTCAATGGTTTCATATGTGTATAGCTCTTCTATTGATTGAAAAGTGTACTGTACTTTGTCCCTCCCGAGCATCAAATATTGTGTATCATCAAACGTTTTTGATGGACAGGTGATTTTATTAACGACTTTACATAGAAAGGATATTGAAACATAATTTCTTTAAATATTAATTATTCTCAATTTAAATGTATTTAACGCTATAAACGTTTCGATACAGGTATAAGGAGATAATTTATAAAACACATTGTTCGTAAATGGATTAATGTATCATTTCTATAAAAATATATAAATAGTTAATGCTTTGTACTTTTTTGACATAAAATCAATCATTGTCAATATTGAGTACTAGACTAGATATTTAAATCAAAATTAATATCAAAATATACATTTAATTAATTGGAAAGAAGGGAGTAATATATATACATTTTTTTACATTTTTTTTGTATGATGTATGCATAGTAATAAGTACGTACTTATATGATTATAAAGTAAATTCAGGATTTAAATATTTTCAATATTATACAATAACCCAGTTATTATAGCATTTTTGAAGTTTCATATATTTTTATTATTATTCTTTTTGTAAACGGAAATTGTGTTTTTATAAATGTTAATGAAAGGCTTTCAGACGAATAATATAGTTAGTTCAAAAATACATTGATTTGAGGAGGATTGGGGTTGACAGGAGAAATATGCATAAAATATGTCCATGTATTTATTAAACATACTTTGTTCGTATGGAAAATAATCTGATTATTGTGGGTCGTAATACAAAACATAATATAATGCATTACATATATACTACCTACCACGAGCATATATAGTAATAAAATAGATACATATAGAAAAGTATTTTACCATTACATTATATTTACTTGTATCTTTAAAATTCCATTTTAAAAATGATTTATAATAGTATACAAATGTAATAAGTACCATTTTTTTTTTTTTTTATGTTACGTTTTTAACGGGATTGTGTATAATAATATAATCGTAGGTACTCGTACGCAGAAATATATTATTTACGATACACTATATTATTATATAAAATTACATTACATATATATTTGTTAATTATATATATTTTTATATCTGTCGTTAGTCCGTAAGCGTCCAGTAAACTTATATACATTTTTACCAATATTAATTATTGAGTAATTGCATAAAATATTATATAATATTTAGTAGTTTTATCCCGTCGAACGATGAAATAGTACGTTTTAGTCATGAATTCAAAATTCAAATACTTTTTAATGTATTATAGAATACCGGCTGTTAAGAATATTCCAAAATTTCATTTTGTACTCTTATAGTTTTGAACACACATTAATCAATCGGCCCAAAAATGGGTAAAAATTGCCTAAATAATGTACTAATATACGTATTCGGTGAACATTTTAAATGTATAGATTAATTTTTTCTCCAAAATTCGAACACATTTCACACCGAAATATCGAAAAAATAAAATGGGTATTGAAAAAAAAAAATATTAAATAACTTTTAAAAAATATTGTACGTACAGATTTTAATTTTTTTTTCTATATTAATATTTTAAGTAACATGTACGCGGTGAAAATGTCATGTAACCAGCAACAATATTTTCGGAGTTATGAAGAACTTTACCACAATCGTGTTTACCGATTTTTATGCTAATTTTTTAATAGTTTTTTCTTATGAGATTATCGAAAAAATTAAAAAATCGAAAAATAACCTAACTAAAGTACCAGCTATATGCAATTTTTTGCTAGAAAATAGTGGTATATAAAATGATCGAAGTACTTCTTCTTGTTGATTTTTTGGGTACAGATATAAAAAAAAAAAAAAACATCATCGTAAAACCAACAAATTCCTCGATTCGCTTAAAAAATCTAATAGATTTGTAATGTCAGTACCATTTAAAATATAATATATAATAAATATAATCACGATGTTTGATAAAAAAAAAAACATGTTTCGGAATTTTTCATTTTTATTAACTTAAAATTATTTTAGAAATATTAAATAAAATATAAACCACAGAGTACAGAATTATCTAGTGACTGAATAAGCCTATTTTTGATATTATACATTTCTCTACGTTATATAAGCTGTCAAAAAAAATGAAAAAAAAATCGATATTTCAACAGCTAATTAAACGTGCAAAATGCATATTACAAAAATCGGATCCATCAGTCGCTGGATAATATGTTGTTAGCTACAATTTTTTTTTTTTTTATATCCAATTTATAACATGTTTGTTAGTTAATGAAAATTGTAAAATGCTAATACACATTTTTCATTGAAAAATTTTTGGTATGGCGTCCTCCAAATTGTATAGAATGTATATCGTTCTTATACTAATCAGTTATCGGATGTTCGTCTCTATGCATTATTAATATAGAATTAATCACGATATGCTCGAGAATCTATTATTACGAGAAGTGTAGCTTACGTTTTGTTGTGTGATGTGAGTCGAATGTGAATACCTGCTCACGTCAAATTTTCGATGTCACGTGGAATTAATTCGGAGCTTGCCGGATTTGACAGACCGAAACAGGCGTTTGCTGCTATTATTAATTGCAAGATGATATCGCGCTGCTATAAGTTTTACGGACATAACGTGAGACGGGGCCGAGGTCAAAAGTTTTGGGGCTTATGCTGGTACCATGTGATGGTGATAACGACGAATTTTCAACGTTATATGAACGCCGTGTATCGCATGTGTTTTTCAAGTAAAGGTTAACCTCAGAACTTATAGTAAGTTTGAAATACTCCATGTTTAAACGACAATACGATATAATCATTATTAGGTATATCACGTCACGAACATTCAACAGGAATAATTTGAGATTTAATTTTAATTCAATTTACATACCGTAATAATTGTCTGCCGAAATTTTCATGAATCGCTTTGAAAACAGTACATAAGCAAAGCAAATCATCATAAAAAAATTTCGCCCTGTTTAAAGTTTGTCGGGGAAACAGGACGCAATCCTCAAAAACAGAACTATCCCGCGATAAAAACGGGATTATCCTAGGGATTATCATGAAATATGTATTTATAAAATCAAAAAAATATTACAGATTAAATAATATAATTGGTTACAGATTTGATAAATCCTGTAAGCTTAATATGTAGCTTGTGGTGGAGATAGGGAGTTATGATTACTACTAAATACTACTAATGAAATAAAAACAAAGTAAAATGGTGAAACACATTATAACAATTCAAATAAATCTAAACAAATTAAAATTATGATAACAATAAAATATTTTATAAAAACAATATTAATGATAGGTAATTATAAATGAGTATAGAGAAAAAAAAGTGCTGAGTGAAATAACAAAATTTAATCAAAATGATTAGTATAAACACACATATTTCTTTAATTCTTTTTAATATTGAACGATTTCTAACTCTAAGTATTCTCTTTTTAAAATCAAAAGGCATAGAATTGAAGATGGTAGGATCTAAATAAAATATTGTCTCTAAAGCCACCCTAAACTAATAGAAAATATTGGAAATTAGATTGATATAATGCAAAGTAAATTATTTTCATTGTATGTTTTGGAATAATATTTTTAAGTTTGACCAATTTATAAGTAATGAAACGGAGGTTATTTAATAAATTAATAATATGAAAATTCCATTTTAAATTATTATTAAAAATAATACCTAAGTAACGAATTTTTTCAACTTTTTTAATTATTATACAGTTAAGTGCATTACAAATTTTGTTATTAATACAGCCATGCATTGCTATAGTATTATAATTAATTTCTGTTTTATTAATAAAAATGGCATAAACACAGTTTTATCAACATTTAGTAATAGATTTCTATCTTTTAAACTTTTTAGTATCTTGCTTAAACCACTGCAGGCCTTCTTATAAACTCCATCGCATGTTTTATGATAAAATAGCAGGCAAGTATCATCTGCACAAGTAACTATAGTCCCATCAAAATTGATATCACAGATTTCGTTAATATATATAATAAATAAAATGGGTCCCAATACGCTACCTTGCGGAACACCATATTTAATTTTACAAGTGCTCCCATTTACTCGATTTATTTTCAGTGTTTATTATCTGTTTTAAAAGTAGCTTATAAACCAATTTAGGCTCAAATTATTTATTCCAACACTAGGCAGTATGTTTAATAAAATATCATGATTTACTGTATCGAAAGCCTTCGCTAAATTAAAAAAAATTGCTATCGATTATCTACTATTATCTAAATCTAAATTATTATACAAAAACTGACTAACATTTTTTGATTATAAATATATATAATATAAATTTAACCCTTTCCAGCCCAACACTTCAATTTATTAAAACATTTTTTAGATTCTGAGCGTAGCGAGGAAGCTTATGGTTTTAAAATGATGTTTTTTTTTATTTTTCTGTAAACAATTTTTCTACCAGAAGGAGTGCTCCGATCTTTACACTCATACCCGGTTTCCGGTAGCAAATTGCATCTAGTTGGTACTTTTAAGAGGTCATTTTTCGATTTTCATAATAGTTCTTTAATGCGTAAGCAAAAACTACCAAAAAATTACGAAAAATACGATTTTGTAAA
>JAIPRL010004453.1:0-38075 GCA_025469235.1 Pemphigus obesinymphae | reverse complement strand
CATTGCTTTCAAATTCAATACATCCACCAAAAGTACCCTGCCCAGTAGCGAAGTGCATCCACCAATACTGACACCCGACGAGCGAAGTGCTTCCACAACCTACTGACCGGCTTTTTATTTTTTTTTTTATGGAACCGATTTACTGGGTATAAGGAGGCAGACGAATAGAAATTTTGGATTAAAAAGCTTTTTGGATAGTAAATTAATTCTAGACGGCGATTCTTTCCAATGTAGTTTTCTTAAGAGTAAACAAAAAATACCTCTTATAACGGTACATTTGTACGAATGAAAAAAATATAACAAATTAAATTACCATGTTTAAAATATTTTCTTTTTCTTCTTCTCATCCACCATCTCTCCAAATTTTTTTGGGTCAGCCACTATCTAGTCCTATACTTCCACTTAACTCTATTTCCTGCATTTTCTTCACTTACTCCCATTTTTCTCATATCACTCGCCATCACATCATTCATCTCTTTTTTTGGTCTTCCTCTCCCCCTCTTTCAACCATCATACATTTCATTTACTAATCTTACTGCCTCAGTTTTTTTCCTCCTTAATACATGCCCACGCCAACTTAAACTATTTTCCCTCATTTTATCAACTATTGAATCTATTCCTATACTAGGTATAGCTCTTATGTACTCATTCCTTATATTTTATCCTTTTTAGTATCTTCACTCTTTGGTCTTTATATTCTCATCTCCACCACACTCATTCTTTGTTCTATATTCCTAAAAAATTACATTTTAACTTAATAGAGATTATTTTGTCGCGCAAAACACCAGACGCTTTTCTCCACTCCATCAATCCACATTATTCCTGTGTATCATATTCTCTTTGAAATCTCAATCATTCTGTACAACGGACACTAAATACGCGAACCTCTTAATCTCTCCTACTAGAACTATATCATCTGCAATCAACATGCACCATGGTACATTATTTTGTACATCCTTTGCTATTTCATCTATGACCAGGGAAAATAAGTAAGGACTCCCTGGTACTAAGAACCCCGGTTCACTACTCCCACTCTGACTCTAAAATCCTTAGTTTCTCCACACAGATTATATACTTACTCTTGTACTCGCCTTTTCATGTTTATTATATTTTAATAAAATAAAATATTATCAAACGAGTATTATGATGACGTCATAAAATGTTCATTTTTTTTTTTTTTATTTCGACAGTTATGTATTTATGCGTATTATATTACACCGAAATCCGCCCAAAAACATTTTATAGAATACAATGTTTTATCATATCTTTCAAATCGAATATATCCACTACCAGTAGGTATCCTACCTTATGAGCAAAATGATTTCACCCTTTACTGGCCATCTTTTTGGATTTATTATTGGTTTTATCTTTTTATTTTTTTTATGGACACGCACACAAAATGTTTAATAGAAGTGCTCCAAATATTTCCTCCGTACTCCGATTTTCCGGTATACATTTGAATCTATTTTGTACATTTTAAAATAGTCAATTTTCGTTTCCTAATAGATTTATAAGCTTAAGAAAAACAAACAAAAATTACAAAAAAAAAAAAACAAAAATACAAGGAATGTTTGTGATTCTTTGGAATATCAATTATGGTTATTTCCTCGTCATTTCGGAAATAATGGTTCAATATAAATAAATAAATCTGATATAATAATAATGAGTATGTTGTATTTTAGTAAACTATAAGCTGTTTATTGAAATGTTAAGGATTTTAAGATTTTCATGTTATAAATGGTCATTTTAGTTTTTAAGATCTAAAAGTTCAATACAATATTAGTCATACGATATTCTATATACTTTTAACAATTTATGGGGATTAACGCAATGTATCATATCTACGATGTATATAGCCGCAGTAGTATAAACTATATTAGCTATGTATTCTATAAAACCGAAAACCATAAACAGAATACGATGTAGAAAAAGACTTTATCATGTATATAGCCCCGGGCTTTTTAATATAACCATTGAAATCGTTTTAAATTGAAAAGATTATTTTTTAAATAATTTTATGGTAATTATAAATATCACAAAAATAATGAATACCAATTTAAATATTTCAATAGATAATACGGGTATAAGAAGGTAAATTATTATGTATATACATTATAGGTATTTATAGTTTTAATTAAATGCATATATTATGTCAGTATATATGACCTTTATATGAAGCACTTTTTTGAGGTGCTTGTTTAATATTCTGTAAAAAGGTATATATATTTTTTTTTTTTTTTAATAACCATTGTATTCAAAAATTTTAAGTAACAATCGAATCGTTTGAAAAACAAAAACGGTTTTACACTTTTACCAAAAATGTATCGAATTCATCGTCTTTAGAAAAAATACGTTTTTAGAAAAAACGCATTTTTGTTGCCATTTCAATCTATTTATTTATAATTTTATAATGGGGGAATTAATAAATTTATCACGCATTTCCTCACAATATACATAAATGTTAAAAAAAAAAAAAAGAGATCAATTATATCCAATATATTTATTATGATTTAAATGGTGGGGGGGGAGAATTTATAAATGTAACTCCCCACATCCTCTCATAGAAAATAGTTTATAAATCCTAAATGCCACTGAATAAATATGTATACCAATAGGTATAGAATGTCAAAACGGTATATAATAATTATAACAATATGCTATTACCGCTTATAGGTTTATATTGTTTTTATTTATAACTGTTGTTAGAAAATATTAAAAACATGCACGCCATATTTTTTTTACATAAACAAAATATTATATGTTGGAACATATGATTAATGTTGCTCACCGAAACATATACCTTTAGGTAGTGCAGCAGATTGTATAATAATTATGCATCGGTAGTAGATATACTGAGTAACTCTTTTAATATTGTACACTAATTTTCTCGTTTAATAATTGTGTTTGAAAATATTTTTTTTTTGAATTTTTTTTTTTTTTTTATGTATATTATACCTTAGCGATTCAATTTATTTTTTGTATTTAATAACAACGTATATTTTTAACCTTTAATCAATATTATATATTTCGGAAAATTCGTATATATTTGTATATAGGTAGGTGCCTATAATATAGATTGATTTACCTACTGTTTACAATTTATTAAAGTATTAACATTTTATATTTCTGCATCTTAATTCATACGCGTTCACAATTAAGCATGTTTATAATAATATAAACGACGGTATAGGCGTGTTTTAATTTAAAAAAATTAACGAAAACTATTATCAATCATATGATAACACTAGTAAACGTAAAATTAAAAGTCAAATTCAATCATATAACTTTTTTTTTTTGAGATCAATATCAAAGAAATTCTTAGTCAAATAAAAAATGAGTTTTTCCAGGGTATTTAAACCTATAATATTTTCTAAAAATATAGAACACACCATTTTTGTTACACATATGAGATTTAATTTTTTTATTTGCCTAATATTTACTTAATTAAGGACTTAATTACTTAAATCTTCCAATTTGAAAGACATTTTTCAATATATTATCAATTATCATAATATATATTTTGGGAACCAAGTTTAAACTTATATCATTAATTCAATTTCTTTTAAAATAATGATTCAAAAAAAAACAAAAAAAAACCGGTCAATTCAGGGTGAATTTAGCACGTTCAAGTTCCTAGAATTTTGTCCAAAAACTCTTGGTCGATTTTTTCTACCCGAAAAATGTATACAAACACAAAAAGATAAAAATAAAAATACATCATTTTAAAATCCATACATTCCCCGTTTCTCTCAAAATCAAGAATGTATCAATCAAAAAGTACAAATAAATATTAAATATATATTATATATAAATAATAAAATAATAGAAAATATTAATTTAAAATAAAAAAAATATTACTTACTTAATTAATATTTATCCGTTAACAATTTGAATTTTTCTTTCACCTTAAAATATATATATATATATATATACATATAATAAACACAAAAATTGACTAGTAAAATGAAAATTGTGTTTTTAGTCACTATTTGCCCCGCATACAGTAGATAATAAGTAGGTCAAGGCTGGGCAAGTTAACGATATGTTTTAACTCGTTAAATTGAAAATAATATAAGTCAAGTTAAGTTAAAAGTTACTCGTATATTTTTTATCAACTTTTAAAGTTAAAAGTTAATTTTGAAAAAAAAAGTAACTTAACTTAGTTAAAAGTTAAAATTTCCTAATTAGGAAAAAAAGTCGATATACTTATTATATATCGTAAAAAGGTAAAAAAGGATCGTTATTCTTTTCGCTTAAATAAACTACTGGGAATTTCTTCTGCCCGAAAAAGTGTATACATGTAAAAATTTAAATACAACACGTCATTTTAAAACCCACGCATAAATAAGAAATCGGAAAATAACTTCTAACAGCCACGATACCTACATTATTGTTTGATTCACACTAAGGTAGTATAAAATAAGCAGTACCTATCACTTCAATATATTTTCTATACTGGATAGACATAAATACATAAAATCCATATGTAGTTAGACCAATATTCGTGAACGGCCAAATCGTGAAATCGATTCTTAACGATTACGTATATACGCTGTTGTAGGTGCCTACTAAAATTGCGTATAGGTACCAAAAAGTAAAATCCTCATTCAAAAATTTGCATTGTTCTTCGGGAAAATTTATTAAACTTAATTTAGATACTTTTGTAAAAAGTTAACTTGAAGTCAACACGTTAATTTTAATAAAAAAGTATCTTATTAAGTTAAAAATTAATTTGAAAAAAAAGTAACGCGTTAAGTAACTTAATTAAAATTAACTTAACTTTTTAACTTAATTTTAACTTTTAACTCGTTAATGCCCAGCCTTGAAGTAGGTAACTATGAATCGAAATGCACACATGGTGAATTTATATTTTATACCTAACGTATTTTATTTGGTACCTATTTACGTACATATATATATATATATATATACATATAATGCGTATTTTATGAACCCTAGTGGTAGGTAAAACATGTTATCGGTTTGATATTTCGATGAGCATTATTAAACTGCAGTAACTATTTTTTTTTTATAACTGCGCCCATTTAAATGTGATGATAAACATGCAAATAAAATGGCAAACAAATTTTTTTTAAGTTCGATTCCGATATCATCTAGATTTTCAATACAAAGTAAAAAAAATATATATATATATAATTTATTCTAAAATCTATACAGCAATATCTTTGGGTTTTATTTTTCCGCCACGCTACAAAACTGTATAGTGTATTTAGTAGGTACATTTAAATGTCGACAGACATTAGTGTTGAAATACCCGTTAAATTGGATGTCTATTGAAAAATTGGTTGACTTCGTAAAGTAAATCACGATGTACGTTGTTATATTGACTAAATATTAGCTACACCTGTACTGTAAAATATTTATATTTATACACTTTCGTAACGATGTTGTACAGCGTGTATTATAATTTTATAAAAATTATATAAATGCATAATCATATAGTGCACAAATTTATGTTGTTTACGTGTCATATTATTTGTTTTAATCCACGTCTCTGTTGTATTTACATGTATTTTAGTCATTTTCAAGCACGCACGTTTAAAGCAAACGAAATTTTTTATCAAACAAGCATATTCTATTAATATTTTAAAATGTTTTTTCAAATTATCCATACACCATATCATATAGGTAATTATATGTACTTTTAGTTTTCTAAACATGAGTTTAGACATATTATCGTTTTTACCGTCCGTCTGTTTGTTCGCCCGTCTGTCTGCAGTGACTGGTTTCTTTGTAAACTGATCATAGTGATTTGTATGTGACTGAAAGTGATGAGTATTATTCGTTTTATTTTATAATATTTTTAGACTATTGTTGAAAATATATTTAGAAATCGGGAATTTAGCATGCGCTCACAGAATTTCCTATAATTTGTTTATCGTTCGTTATTATGTAAAGGTATATTAAATTATTATTTAGGTTATTTCTAGTTTTGACTAGATATAAATATTTCCTTGACTTACACTTTACACCGCGCTCGCGTATCCGCACAGTGTAAACGATCAAAATTCACAACAAATCGTGAACATTTTTTTCCGGAAAAAAACTTTGGTTTTTCGAAAATCATTTTCTCCTGTGAAGTTTTCCATACTATATTGGTACCTATCGATTTTCTCGATTTTCTCGAAATATACATACTACATATACTTTCCGCGCGTCAAACATTCAACTAAAAACGTATACGCATTATGTACGTACGAACTCCGCCAAGTGAACCGAAACAATCGTGTGATACTTTCGTGCGATGACAATGTGCGTGCTCCGCGATATTAATGAATAACATTAACTTAATATATTCGTCGGGGAAGAAAATGTTACGCCAATATAGACGAATATTCATTGGAAAATTACCGATCGACTACATCAGATTAGGGCTTACTATGACGACCATGCAATACACCAGTACCGTACGCTTATTTTATCATTATTCGTCAAAACAGCCACCTGTTATTAACGTTGTTAATTATTCAAAAACTCATTCCCTCGCCCCGTCACAGGGTGTCCGTTCCATAATCTGCGTCTGAATAAATTCCAGTCCCTAATTTCCGTGAATACGTAATTTATCCAAACTAAGTCCGAATTACGTGTTTTTTTTTTTCCACGGTAATTACCGGAAACGGGCCGATGGTAATATCCTTTTTATGCGTACCCGGTATACATACACAGACTGCAGCCAGTATACACACACGTCGAACAATGGACCTGTTAAAAAGCAGTCGAATTTCTCCATGGTCACTGAATCAAGGGTTAAAATAATCAACAATAATATCATAGTAAAACTCTGCAACGTTCAAACTGAATAGTTTGTAAAAAAAAAAAAAATAAATAAAATAATCATCAGGTGGATATTTAACGCATTAGTGGTGTAAATATTTATATATACGTGCACATATAATATTATTTCAAGGAGTGTTCAAATTTTGGAAGTCAACTGGCTCGTTGGGGGAAGGTACTACGCCATTTCCCACCACCTCCCCCCCTCTAACCACTATGAATTCAAATACAGAAATTCTCTCAGTTTTAATCGAAACAAAGTAAATGCATTGTAGGTATTATTGAGTTAATTTTACATTGTTTGATTGTTCCAGCTAATGGTACCCCTACGGACAGTGTTTGGTTGTAACGTAACGGACGTTACTCGTTACTGTAACGTAGTTACATTTTCTAGTAACTTTATAGTAACTTCGTTATTTCATTTAAATTTAATTTAAAACGTTAGTTATCTGTAAGTAACTTTGTTAAATAACGCGTTACATATTTATAAATAAAAAATAAAATTTATTTTAATAAATTCGTCTAAAATTGCCGATGCGACCCATCATATCTGCGGAAAGTAGATATTTTAACGATTTTATGATTTTATATAATAAGTTGGAGTAGGCATGATATTGAATTTTATAATATTCGACTAACGATTATCAGAAAAAAAATAAAGATATTTTTGACATTTTATTTTATTGTTTTCATTTTTACATATTTAAAAATGTTGAATGTAACGTCATTGTAACTAGTTACTTTTGAATTGAAAAAGTAATGTGACGATATTACTTTTGTATTTCGGTAACGAAAAAGTAATTTAGTTACCTTTTGATTTTGTAAAAAGTAACGTAACTTAGTTACTTTTAAAAAGTAACTTAGACAACACTGCCTACGGATTATTATCGCCATTTCAAAAATAAAAATATGATAAAATATGAAAACGATTATTTTTATGTAATCGTTCTAAGTACACGTATAAAAACAAATTTTCCAGAATTTTGAATTTGATACGACCTAATCCACCGAATAAGTAAATAAAAATAAAACCATGGTGGATTATTTATGGTCGTGGAGTGTACAGAATTTAAACAGTGGTAAAACTATATATTGCTGCAGCTGATACCTGCGAATAGATAATCTTCTGGGGATTAATGATTACTATTTTTTGTAATACACACCAATGTTCCAAACCAGAAATTCCAAAATACTTTATGCCTAGGAAAGAATGCCAATAGTTCATAACTCGTGATTAAGCTACAACCGAAAATAGTGTTTAACACAATGTTATTCAAAAGTTGTGAACATAATAACTTATATATCTATTGTTGTTGTACGCATAATAATGTTGTTTCAGGAACGACAAGATTGGAATTGAAATAAAAGTTATATTATGACATAAATATTAATATTATATTCATATATATGTATTATGTTATTAACATATTTTTTGTACACTTCTGTCTATGCCAACGATCCGTTGTCACCAACACCATCAAAAAAAAAAACCGTTATACAAGACCTAATTAACTTTGGTGTAATATTCATAAAACGAGTCTCCGAGGAATATTATACATATATTATTATTATTAAACCCATATAGATAAAACGCGACTTGACGAGTTAGCGATAATATTACTTTTGGAAAAAATAAAATATATTTTCCATTACCTACTTTACACAAAAACGGGAGTTTTCCCATGTGAAATATCATCAATATGTGCGTATATTTTATACAAGGTCGAAAGCCGACGTTTTTCATTTCGAATTATTATATATGCTCAAATAAGGTAAATTATGATGAATTTATTTGTGTCACCGTATGTTAGCATGGTTTTACTGTATGTCAAAATGTATTTACGTTCGAATGTGTTTATGTGTCGGCATACAGAAAACAATTAGACAAATGAGCACATCATATTTATTGACAATTATTACAGTAGGTAGATAATGGATCAATTTACTATATATTTTTTTTATGTTCCGTATGCATATATAAGTAGGTAGGAGTCGAGCATGAGTTTTTGGATAAAAACTATTCTGACAGAGCAAATTCATTATAGTTTAGGGTGGCCATAATTAGAAAATTAAAACATTTTATTCGAAACCTCCTTCTCTTCTAGTCATCTGCACCACCATTCTAATTTTACGATATCGTCAGCCTAGATAGCAAAGGACGTCACACTTTCAAAAATCACGAAAATCGTTTTATTTTTTATTTATTTTTTTTTTTTGATCAATTTATTAGTGATAAGAATCGTTTGATACCCTATGGGGGCTATTGTCAACATTTCAATATGAATACATAACATGATTTTTTCAATAGTATATATTATAGGATCTATAGTATTATTTAGCTATGGGGTTACGCCATGATAGAGATAAGACTATTTTACCTATATTATTATTTATAAGAGATAAAACTATTTCTTATCATTTAACACCAATTTTAAAATATAAAAATATTTTTGTCACCCTATTCATATTATTACATTTAAAATGATTTATTCTTAATCTCTATACTGATTTATTTAAAAATAATAATAATGATCTTATTTTAATTCATAATACTCTTACGATTAGTATGATTATCTCTATACCTCTAATAGGTACGATAAAACGTCCATACCTGAACGTTTTCATTACAATATTTTGTGATTAAACTGTTTATAATATTTTAAAATTTGACTAAAAACTGATAATTTTTAATAAATGCAATAATTATAATATGTTCCTATTCGTTTTGATGATATTATAATTTATATGTTTGATAACATTCACGCAGTTGTGGGTAATGTTACATTACTCAAGTAAAATTTAAAATAATCATCGTAATTATTGTTAGGTACCCAAATAGTCGGCAAAGTTAACATTACTCACATTTCGAAATAATTACTCGTAACATATTTTTAGTATATTATATAATATATGTAATTTTTATACAATTATAATAATACATGTATCATCAACGCTAATTATTATAACTTTAAACATACATATGACCAACTCGATATGTATTTAAAAAAAAAAATCACATACCTACCAAATGGTAAGTATATGTTCAATTTCAATTTTTCTTAAAATTTTGTTAACATTTCCTATAATTAACACCTCAAAAAGTGAGTGTGTATTGTCCTCTCAAAAGAATAATGATTTATCAAATATACGTATATCTACCTAAAAAAATAATATATATATATATATATCAAAATAGTATAAGCTATTGTACTATACGGGCTTATTTTTCGGAAAATTGAATATTTTTACATTGCGTGTAAAGCCTACCAAAGTACAGAAGATTAGCATTTCGTATCATGACGTAATATGTGTATAACGTTCTGAATTTGAATAATCGATTAAAGCGATGGGGCTTGCACAAACTCATATAAATAATTTAATAAGCATTACACGAACAGAAAGTACTTTTTCGTTCAAATAGATTACCTATACGACCGACAACGTTAATAGTATAGTATTTTTTAACAATGATATCCGTTTATGTATAAATTTTAGTTTCAATAAAAAGAACCTGTATTTAATTAGAACTATTCTCTAAAGTAAATTTTCATACGTACCTCTATTCCAAAAATTTTAATTTGTATTTTATTTGTAATTTTTAGTCACATAGGCACCTAACATTTCAAGTTATATATCATATATCATCCGAGCACTTTCTCTCTCTTTTTTTTTTTTTAATAATTATCAATCATATATATATAAAAAAAAAAAAAAAAAAACAAGTTTTTCCAAAAGGCATTTTTTTCTATAGTATTTAAGCAAAGTATAAATATGAACAAAATATATCTATAAGCACGTTTTAAAAAATTCTGCATTCGGCGTGCACAGTAATATTAATAAACGCAGTGGTCGTAATATTATAATACGAGTATAAACGTTTTACATTTAAATTTTATAATCATCCAGTTAACTGTTAAGCAAATACAATATGGGTGAACAATTTTGGTGAGTTCGAACGAATATATAGTTTAATGGGAAATCAAGTATAATAGTTATATGATAACATATATCTTAAAGAGCAAAATATGGAAAAATATATTCCATTATTTTGAATACGAAAATATTTGTATTTTAGGTGTGGTACAATCACTTGTTAAATTTAATTAAATTATTGTTGGAATAATTACATTTTAGTTTTCAAGCATAGGTAGTATAATACTTAAATAATATGAAAATTTTAATAATTTAACAATTATACGATAAATTAGTTTTATATTTGTCGGAATTTTAACTATAAGAAACTAGTCCAGTTGTAACTTGTATATTATTTTGATGGATGGGACGGAAAGGTATGTCTAAAATATTCGATTAATCTCCCCCCTCTCTCTCTTTCAACCTCTCTCGTAATTACGATAAAATAAACACGTCAAAGTTATTATATACAGTGTTTACCTTTTAAAAATGGATTTCATTTCATAATATATTAAGAATTACCAGATTATTTACATGAAATTAAACACGGTTAATTAGGCGTAAAAATTACAATTTCTAATAAAAGTTATTTTTAGATTAATGATTGAACGAGAATCGTATATTATGTATTTGTTAGCTGTTAAGGAAAATGTCATAATAATATATTATGTATATAAACACATTTCAAAGATATTTACCTAAATATTTCAGACAATATTAATTTTGTAAATAATATTGTATTGTTATCATGAATAAATTCAATTAACCAATTTATTTCAGACAATAATTTTCCAATATACGATTCATACTGCAAACACTGTATAAAAAGTGGTTTTGCGTTACGTTTAAATAAACTATTGGGTAAATCAAAAAATGACCTCTCAAAAATACTAATGAGAACCAATTTTCTAACATTAAAATACTAACTTCAAAACTTCTACTCGACTCTTTACGGTTGAAAAGTTTCTCACAGAAAATAAAATAAAGTCCATTATATAATTAATATATAATGATATTATAACAATATCTAATAATATATATATATATTAATAAACTTAATTAAACAAGTGAGAAACCTCTATTTTGAAAAAAATATGTATTTAGCATGTAAGGCTCAAAAAAAAATATGGAACCTAATTAAATATGGAACTTAATTATATTAATACAAATAATAAAACAACAATTAATCATTTAATTAATGATAATGAAGTAAAAATAAAAAATTGCAAAGATATAGCATAAGAATTCAATAATTTTTTGGTAATGTCGGTTTCGAAATATCAAATAATAAAAAAAAAAAATTTAAACAAATAAATTTTGATGCACTTAATAAAAATTGTTATATTTCTGGCTCTATATATCTAAAACCAACTGAATTATTAGACATTTTCAAACTAATTAAAATTGTAAACCATATAATTCTTTTTTTGAAAACTCAATTACAAATAATGTTCTAAAGATGACGGTTAATTCTATATCTAAACCTTTATCTATTTTATTTAATATTTTTATTAATAAAGGTGAATTTCCAAAATCATTCAAAGAGTCTTTAGTTATACCAATATAAAAAAATAGTGTAAAAAAATGTGTGTAAATGTTTTAACTACAGGCCTATAAGTTTAACTCTAACAATATCTAAATTATTTGAAAAGTATCTCAAGATAAGACTGATAGAATTCTTAAATAAACACAATTTCCTTCACAAAAATCAATCTGGTTTCAGGAATAATTTATCTACTAACAATGCTTTATATGAAACAACTAAATTCATTTATGAAAGTTTAGATGATAAACAGCATGTATTTTGGCATATTTTTAGGTATCAAAAAAACATTTGACTCTGTTGATCATGATATTCTTTTAGATAAACTATATTACTGTGGAATCAGAGGCGTTGCACACAAATTGTTTAGTTCTTATTTAAAAGAAAAAGTGCAAAAAGTAAAATTTTTTCCGGAAAATTAGCGTGCTTGAATTTTATTGCCATCATATTTGGAGTTCCCGAAAATTATTTTCTAAATATTTATAAAAAAAAAAAAAAAAAATTGGTACATAATATGAGTTATTTAATGCACTCATTCTACTGGGAAAACAAAAATAAATTACACAACTAACAAATATCAGAATATAATGCAATTGTATAAAACAATTGTAATTTTACTTTAATAATCAAAGTCTTTAATTCTAAAAACAATAAACGGACAATAAGCTATAACACCTTGGATGAAAATGGTGAATTTGTAAATTGAGTATTGTAATAATAAATTACACTGAAAAAATGGAAATATGTAACTATCATGTACGATGCAAATACGAAATTAAAATACATTAAAATTTTTAGTGTAAACCGTAATTACATTATTATACTATACAATATATAAATAACTGTACAAATACTATCCACCAAGGATATTTTTGTTCGTTAAATTATTCTAAATATAATTGCGTGTTTTTTAGAAAGCATATTATGATGAATTTCTTTTTTCGTACATTATAATATAGGTAAGTAACCATAATTATCATAATGTGCACTGGTATATGAATGACGAATGTGTTCATATTAATTAACTTAATATGCTTATATCCGTTCGGATAGCACGAGCCTATTATTTTTTTTTTTTAACAATACGTGATAAATACGTAAACGTGTTTTTAATTTATAATTATTTTGGTAATTCGTATTGTTTGTAGTTTCATTGAAATATAATATGATAACAAAACCGTGTGCCTACTTTTAGTATTAGAGTTGATGAAAAATAACAACGTTTTAAAATTTTTCTAATTAATTACCTAACAACAATTTTGTTACATAATAATATTATGTCTTTATAACTGTTTTCAAAATTATAAAAAAATTTAATTAAAAACAGTGTATAAGCTGATAGCTACCTATTACGTTAAAACGAATTAAAGGTTTTTGACCTTCAGATACGTGATTATTATTATTATTATTTTTTTTTTAGTTCATAAAATATAATTGTATACTCTCAAATCATTATTTTTTAATTATGTTTTTGTGTTTTTGCACCTATAGGTATGGGTATATGCTTAGATATTAATTATTATGACATGAGTTGTGGACGTCTTACATTCTTATGTATTTTAATCGATTGACGGACACTTTGTACGATTACGTTGAAAAAATGAAAACCGCTGATATTTTGTACTATAATAAATTCAAATTTTTACTAAAATAATGGTATTTGAGATTATGGGGCTTGATATTAAGAGAATATGCTGTTACAAATTAGTTTTAAAAAAATGTGTTGGAGGTAACACTACGTAATCAACATGGTGATAAGGCGCGGGTGCATTAATACAATATTTTCAGTTTTCACTATCATAATCCATAATAAATTCCTGATATAACGTTTTATTTAAATTGTTTTAAATAACTATTATATAATATCTACGATTATATTGTTCTAAATGTTGTGGATTAAACTTATATTTAACTGTATTAATACCCAGTTACAAGTGTTACAACCTTTTAAAGATGAAAAAAGCAAATTTTATTATTTATTTTGGTTTTTTAATGTTAAACATGTAATATTTAAATATTGTGACAAATTATCTGTTGTTTTTTTTTCATCTTACCACACTCGAGGAAAATTTGTTACAAAATTACTGTGAATTAAACATTACTTTTTCGAAGAACTATTTTTTTTTTTTTTTTTTTTAATCGACATTAATTTTAAAATTATCCTTGTTGTATTGTATACATATTATGTAACATTCAATGTTCAGAAATATTTGGTTGAAAATGAATGAATTGTAAATAATTGTTTAAATTTTGTAACAAATATCCCAACCCTCCCCCACATATAGTTACCTACAAATCAGTCCTATATAAATATGTAACATAGAAATAATAAATTATTCAATTATATATAGAACATAATATCGTATATTACGTTCCATAATATAATTTTCCGACATAAAAATTTTTCATTATTTTCAGTAATTTTCTGTAATGATAAAATCAACAATTAACGTTATTAAAATACTATTAATACCAATTACATTAAATTTCCTATTACAAAGATTTTTAATCGAAAAATTCTATTTCATCATTCTATACAAAAAAAAAAAAAATTGTAGGTGACTGATACATGACTAAAAAATGATCGAAATGTTTTCAAATTTTACGACATTAATATAGTTAATATTTGGTATACATTTTAAATGTACAAGTTTTATTTATCGTTTATTGAATATAGTTAAAGTAAAGTACATTAACAAATAACTACCTATGTAATGAATTTTAAAGACTTAAATCCCAAAACTATATATTTTAGGACTTAAAATCTCAAAATCAATAATTATTATTATATCGCCTAAAATTGAAAAAAAACCATCATTGTAAATTCCCATTTGTTCAGAATGGAATAAATTTTCGATAAATGTAATTTTTTGACTATCTATATTGTAAAAAATCCCTATTGTCTACAATATTACAAGTATTATGTGATATTCGAATTAAATAAATTGCTTTTTACGAATACGTTTATCGAAAATTGTAATTCTTTTAATGCCCACAGTACATACTAGCTTAAAATAGTTAATTATTTTCTTTTCATTAAAAGTAAAAAGAATTTATACCAAAAATATAAATGAAAATAAATTTCAATAAATTTAACGGTAAAACTAAAGATTCAAATTTAAAAAAATGTATTTTCCTACCTATAAATGTGCAGGAAAATGTTATTTGGATTGGAGAAAATCTGGAACACAATTATTATGTAACCTAAAAAAAACCTGTGATGCATGCAGCTATAGTTACATACCAGAGTAAAAGTTTCGCAATTTGACATTAAATGAAACTTTAAATGGTTCAGACTAGCAGAATCCGCGATTTTTTGGTCTATAGCATACAATTAGTGACAATAATTACTATATTTAAACGTCAGAAATTATTTTGGATAATCACAATTTTATGTTGTCCGTAAAATATATCCACGATCGATTATCACGGATTTATTTTAAGCGTATAAAGTATACAAGGTCTGCCAATAAGTCAATAGAGAGAACAAAGTGTATGTTTCCCAATGTAATCCTATTAATTTTTATCAAAGGCATTTAAAATAAATAAATTCGTATTTGTCAAAATTCCAAAAGCGTATACCTACCAAATCGTTGAAAAACATTAACAATAATCATTCACAAAATAAAACATACGTTACAACTAATGTCGTTCCTTGTAATTTAGGCTGTTGCATAATATTTATTAAATATTATAATATAGAAGACGATATCTAAAATTAATTTTGCTTCAAAAAACAATATAATACGATTACCAACTCAAAATAGGTAACTTTAAACTTAAATAAATAAATTGTATATAATGTGCGAATTAATTAGATAAAACCTATATCAGAATTTTACGTAAAATTTCATGATGAACTTTTAATGTATTTCTAGAACTAATATAGCAAATCTGAATAAATGAACAAATAAAAAACAAATCAATTTTTTATAATTTTTAATTCAATATAGCTTATAACTATGTATAATATATTATATTTTATAGTGCCTGAAAAATGAGGAACAATAGAACATATTTTGAAATAGTATATGACGTCTTAAAAATACTAATCAATAAGTAAACATTTTAGTAGTCTCATGATAAACTATATAATATTTTAATTTCTAAATCATAATATAATTTTTTTTAAAATAACAGTTTCTGTTCGAAATGGCAATGTTGTAAATTTTACTTTTTTGAAATTATTTTGATTTTTTTAAGAACTTGAAAAATTGCAATGGCTAATAAATTTAATTCATTTCTAATCATTTAGATTAATTTTTTGTGAAACAATTTGAGTGCTATATACACTACAATTTTCCAACTAAAAAATAAAAATATAAAATTAAGACCAGAAATTACAGCATAAAAAGTAAATTATTTCCTCATTCCGTCCATAAGCAAAATAAGTAAGATTGAGCATATAATACATTATCTTTATTGTTTCTATTTAAATTCTTACAGCTACTTACAAAGGTAATAACTATACAGTAAATACATGCTAGGTAACAAAATGGTTTAATAGCAGTTTTCACTATATAGAGACAGGATATTATTGATTTCATTTTTTTCCTGTATGTCCTAAACATTAAGCAAATTACAGCAAAGTCATAATTATGTATTATTGTTCAGACACTAAACATATTCTAATTTATACATTTTTATTTTTTAATTTAGGTTTTTTTTAAATTATGAGTTTTAAACATCTGTACTCATATTGAAAAATTTGATATCGTTTGACGTCATTATACTTCTGAATTTAAATGTTATCGTTTCACCTTATTACAATTTAAACGTTATTAACTTTTTAGTGTTTTAATTTTGTGTTTTTTCAAACGTTTGTTTATTATCGTGTCTGTTACATTTTTTGTTTCCGATAGATTCAATCGTTTTTGATACGTTTAACATGTGAGTAGGTACATGCATTTTCACTGATCGTTGCATTAAACATAATATATACTTGGACATAATAATAATTACATAGGATATAATTATTATTAATTATTATCAGCTATCGCACGTATTTTATTGGAAAGAACATAATATATTGTGGACCTGCAAATATTCGTTCAATGCATGTTATATATTTATATTTTTTACATTGAACAATTCTAATAGATACAATATTATAAAATATTTTGATATTTGTGTTATAATCAGTTTTATTTATTTGTTAAATTACACAATATAATTGATATAATTTAACGGTATGAACATTTAAACGTAATTAACTTTTTAGCGTTATGACAATACAACCGTTAGCAATATTTTAGCGCTTTTTATTATGACAATTTAAAAATGAATGATCAATTTTTTTTTTGTTACGTTATTATATTTTAAATGATATTATTTTCTTTCCCTATATCTTTGTTTTTTTTTTGTTTTTTAATCTTCATTTATTGTTTCTGTTCCATTTTTCGTGATATATTTTAATTTTTGTTGATACGTTTAACATTATATACATATAACGATATGAAAATGTTTTTGACCCTATAGGTGTTTAAATGTGTTGTATAAAACACATTTTTAAAAATGTAAAAATGTTAGTAATTTTTATGATTTTTCATTGATAATATTGCAATTTTTTAGTTCGTTGACATGCTGTACATAATAAAATAATACACAATCATCGCAGCCAGATAACGGTCCATTAGAGACCATATATTATATAAATAGTGGTTGACAAATCTGACATAAACACACGTAACACGGTTGCCACAGGATGTCTTAATTATTTTTTTACTTTTTTTTGTTAATGGCGCTAATCGAACGATCGTTAATGATAAGCGAAATAAAAAATAACCCCATATAAAAAAAAAATTTAAATAATTTTCAAAAACAGACGTGTGGTTGAAACACGAAAGACTGACATGTACCTATACAGAAGAGAGAGAGAGAGAGAGAGAGAGAAAGGGGAGAGGAAGATAGGTCGGAATCGATTCAATCTCGACGGACCGTTGATTGGTTTTTTTTTTCCAGGGGTAATCGCCGGACTAGACGTCGTAATAATAAACCGATTTAATGCAACAGGTTTTGTAATATTTTTTAAGGACCGTAATAGGTATACCACTGCCACATAATTTATAACCATGTACATATAACCACATATGGACCTATATATGTACTACACGACTGTACGACCCTATTTTTATACGGCTGTCATGGATTGTTTGTGGTGTTAAGTAGATAAGTACAAACATAGACACATCGAGAGTTTATCGATAATCTGTTCGCTTTTGTTTTTTTATTTTAATTTTATTTGTTCCGTCTATTATAAATGTACTCCAATCGACCAATCTTCTTTGACCGAACAAGAGTAAAACGTCTATGTATAAGTCATTTATCATTAGGTATTATTCGAACTACGTAATAGAAATATATCGTTTAATCGCATTGACGTCCTATCGACCGATCACTCTACACAATTACAATGTGTGGCGTATATGGTATGTTCAAAGAAAAAATTATATGACTTACGTCGTCATGTAGGTAGTCTCTCTATTAAACGCGTTTTTATCATTTTTTTTTTTTCTTCATGATATTTTCCTTAGATTTTCTGAGGTTTTTTGTCGAAATTAATGTAGGGAAGACCGGCCTAATATGACATCCAGGGCAAGGCAATATGATACATCAGCGTTTTGATTGGAAATATTGTTATTTGATGACCAAAAATAATTCCTTATATTATATGCATTATACACTCCCTGATATTATTTCAAACTTTTATAGCTCATATATCGAACTTTTATAACTTATATATTATATATTATCAAAGAATTGATAAATAAAAAATGTATTTTTCGTAATAACGATTTTTTTATCATTTTATTAAATTAATTTTAAAATATAATAATACTTTTATTTAACTTTTTTACCATATAACTTTTTTTTTATATAAAATATAAATATCGTAATCTGTGTAGTATATAGGTAAAAGATTATTTATATTTATACTTACCATTTCATTACATTAAATTATTATATATATTTAAGTTACTATATATATATATATTTCAAAAACACCAGAAGTTCCAATATTCCGTCTTGCTCCCGTCTCCAAATCTAGGCACCCACACTTTTCAAACTAATCTTTTATTTAATATATATATATTTATATAGAATTTTAATAAATAACAAAAATAATCGGAACAATCAATTCCATTTATCATCCCAATAAGGTTGCAGTTTTAAAACGACTGTATAAAAACTAATTTGAAGAAACCAATTTTCGACTTATTTGAAAAAATCTATAAGATTATATCTGTAATCTAAAACCTATAAATACATAAGACCAAAAAAATAAATAATTGACTGGATATATTTTACTAAATATGCGGCTATTTTCTTAGCAGATATTTTTCCAAACTTAGATTCGAGTGAATAGTTCTTCCGTGGATATTTTTTCAAACTAGTTTTTATAATATAATGTATATAATTTATTTTTTCATGAATTTGAAAATAAATATTAGATATTTGTATACTTACAAGATTCTATAGAAAATGAAAATAAAAGTTAAAATCAAAAATGCATATGTTGCAATGGTTTTTGCATAAATGACTCTTTAATGTTATAAAACAGGGATTGAGAAGCGAAGCCTCTACACTTAGATATTGAAAAATGATCTCATCCCCCCCCCCAAATGAAAATTCCTAAATACGTCTCTGATAAGATTCTAACTCGGATGGGCTCAAATATAAATATAATATTCACATACATAATTTATTTTTTCATATATTGATTGGGAAAATACAAATGAACAATTTTTTTAAAAAATCAAAATTTTTAATTTTTTTTTTTTAAATAAAAATAACATTAAAATTTGAATTGGAAAGTTATATTCAGTAAAATATTGTTATAATTAGGTTAATATATAAAATAAAATAAAGGTAATAATACATTAAACACCATAAATAATCATGAAAAATACATGGAACTTATAAATATAATTTTCAACTATCCTACTTGATCTAATAATATTAAAATTTTGTTATATAATTATATGTATTGGCAAAGGCGTGATTAAACTTATAATCGTCATGGCTTCCAAAACACTACTATATTATTTCACAATTTCATAAATATATAAATAAAATAAACAAAGTATTCGTTAAACTTAATATTACATATTTTTTTATGGTATTTGTAAAAAAAAAAAAAAATATGATTTCCAAGTGATAAAACCTATAGAATATATAATCTGAAATATAATCATACTCCGCAGTTTAGAGATATTATCGTTGTCGATATGATTAAAAAAGTATAATTGTAAAAGTATTCATAAAAATATTAAAACAATAATATTATGTACTATATACAGTAAATTATTTTAAGTCATACCATCCATTTTATGCAGTATTTTTCAAAAGCGATTCACTGCAAATTACAGTTTAGAACAAATTACCCCGTTACTCTGTCCTGTTTGCTAAAACACCAATTATTTAGCATTGTATAAGAGAATGCAATCGAGTGTAAATATTTTTCCATATTTCATATTATGGAAAAAAAAAATGCTTTTTCAAAGCTATAATAATAATACTTCATATCCGGTGAACTCAAACGATAACTCACGCAGAACACGCAGAATAGAACCCATATTTGTATTTTGTTTGCAAGTCATTTAAAACAAAAAATTATAATTTGGCAAAGGGGCGTTCAAGTTTTACCTAAGCACCTAGGAGGAGGGGGTGTCTGTAGTGTGTTTACATTTGCTGACAAGGGGGATGGGGGGATAAGAACCGTACTGACGTAAGCAGTAATAAAAAAAAAATCAAAATATGTAACAAAATTTTCAATTTATTTTTAATTCATTCATATAAAATTCGTACATTTTTTATTGTTTTTTTTAATAGAGCTAGGAGGGGTCGTTAGACATGTGCTGACGTAATACTTGAATACCCCTCCCCCTCAATGTACACAAGGTGTATTGCACAAAACGCAAAATTTGTAAAAAAAAAAGTATATTTTTACTTCAACTATATTTTTACTAAATATTACTAGGTAGTAAAAACACTAAACAGTGAAGAAAATAATAAATTAAGACGTTTATCCAAAATTTTGTTGGCCCTTTTGATAGTTTGATTATAATATATTTGTGTATGATTTCTTATATATGGAATTTTAAATTTAAAAATCAATTTACCGCATGTCTATACCTACATAATATTATATTATTAAAATAAGTATTTCGATTTCGATTTGCCATTTAATTCATTCATATATGTCACTAGAATATTATATTATGATTGTACGTATGATCTTTAAATTTTAAGCATTATCTTACTTTTTAGTCTTTCGTACAGTAAAATTATAATAAATTATTTTATGTACACTTAAGTATCATATATAATACCTACACATATTTTAATCTTTAAATCCATGACCAATAACTACCTAATTTTAAAATGTTTTACAAAAATGTATAATACCTATTAATTGTTTGATAACATTCATATAATAATAATAAATATCAACCAACATATTTGTCAATTGTATTTGACATAATCCAAGAATGAAGTGATACTATTCATTTATATAATATGAGACAGAGGTCTTTAAACTTTTTTTGTTCACGGATCATAGACTCAGTACAAATTTAGGTTTTTAGGAAACCGCATGGACCAAAATAAAATATAATAATAAATATTTAATATAGGTAATATGTATTACGTAATTTATTTTAATTATAAGTACAAATAATTTTTTCATTTAAAAATTTAAAAGAATTAATGTACTTTTCAATATTATGCATGTATATATGTATATATAAACTTATTATAACACAATAATTTTATTAATATAATAATACCTATTTTTGTGTTCAATTAGAAATCTATTTTCTGTGTCTACTTATTATTTCAAATTTCTCGTTTCTTATATATAACTTAATTTTTCTTGCGACATAATTTCAATAAATTTTATAGATTTCAATATATATATATATATATATATATATATATATTATATATTACTAGAGCTGGTCATTTTACTCATAATGTTCTTTTTTAGCTATTAAGTCATTTTAAAATAGAAATGTATATAGGTATATATTTTATATTTCTGATTTCCAATTATCGAAGCCAGGAATTTATTTTTTTAATTTGTTTTAAATTGATGTGTTTATTTAGTGTACCTATACGTCTTTTGGGGTAAAAGTTAAGTAGGAGTTTTGGGTTCACCATTAAATTATCCTGTGCTTCAAATTACTCCACTTTTAAAATTTCCTATATACAAAATACCTCGTATTTAAAATATTCTATTTTAGATTTTGAATGGGGCAAAGAACTATATTTATGGCAAATTGATTTTAGTTAGAAAAAAAAATACTTTTTTTTAATGGAAATATTTTATAAATGCAGGAAAAATAATAAAATAACAAATAAAATTGTCATGGCTGATTTTTTTTTTATAATATTAATTTTAATTTCCCCCAGAATCGTCTCTCGAGTGCAATTATTTATCATTGTTTTAAAATTTTAAATAATAATAAAACACTTACCGGTCCAAGAATCTAAAGAACAATAAAAAAAACTTCCATTCTCTGTATCTGAACGACTTTTAAATTTTAAGTGTAGTGAAAACCAATTGATTATACAATAATACTGTATTTTTTAATTTTAATTTTTTTTTTTTTGTATCCATTTTTTAGGTAGAAGGTTTCGAGTAAGAGTTTTTTAATAAAAAAAAGTTTTAGAAAACAAATATGTTCTAGTTTTTTGATTTTCCAGTTTTTTAAGCGTAAAATATACCTAATACAATTTATAACTAAAACGAATTATAAATGTGTGGGGAAATAACAAAATGACAAATAAAATTGCCATGGTTAGCTATCGATTATTTTTTTTTTTAATTGTCACACTGAAGTTTTGTTCAAAATCATTTTATTGAATAAAATTACCACCAATATATTCAGTACCATATTCCTACCGGCGAGAAAGTACTTTCATTCCCTAATCATTGGACTTTTATTATACCGAATCTAATATACAAAATTTTCCTCAAAATCGTCTTTCGAATGCAATGATATAATATTTCAGTAAATAACATTGAGTTACAATAATATAATATGTCACTGAAATATTATCAGTTATCTATAATTTATTATATATGGTAATGATCAAATAGACTAGGTCAATACACATAATTTCATAAAAATTGCTTTTATAATATTCAAAATGTCCAGGTAAAATGCATTTCTTTTTAAGTGGAACGTATTGGTTATACAATGATATGTTTTTTGATTTAAGTTTTTTTTTTTTTTGTTGTATAGTACTTATACTTTTTCGGGTAGTGCTTTTTGGTTGAAAAATACAAATTTATTGTAGTTGATACTTTAAACTTTAAAGAGATTATTTTAAATTTTCCAAGTAATTTTCATAAGCATGAAGAAAAACTACCGATCTTAATGAAAAATATTATAATTTTGAAAAATTAATAACAAATTAACTTATCATAGTTATTGATTTGTATATTATATATATATATCAGTGGCAACTAGTGTGTATGGGCGGCGGGGCGATCGCCCCCCCCTCTAAAGTTGTACCTAATAAATTACTTATTAACAAGTTAGATAATGATTTAAATATTAACAATTATTTATATTTATATTGTAAGACATTCAAAATATTATTATCGAAAGTAAAAATTATTTTCTATATTGTTATTAAAAACACTACGAAGTAATTGTAGTTTAAAAATATATATAGGTAATAGTACGGCTGAAATATTTACCTAATTATACATCTGCGCGATTATCGAGTATAGAATAGCGCTCAACGCTGGGGCGACGTTGACGATCGCCCGTCATAACTATATGATTAAATCACAAAAATATCGGACGGGGAATTCGGTAATAATTCGGCCACCGGTGCGACACGAATAATCGCCCTGCACGCATGAACCATACGGAATAAATTAACGTGTATTTACTATGTTCGTGACGCGTGCACATTTCTATATTTCTTTATTATTTATAATTTATTATGTTATTGTATTATTATAAATATTCGAACTGTCGAATAGTTCGGATCTTGTCGATCGATAGTTGAAGTAATCGATAGTTTTTAAGTATCTATCAATCAGTCCGATAGTGCCCGTCACTAATTATAATATTGTACAGGGATGAGCGACTCGCGGCCTGCGGGGCTCATCCGGCCCGGACTGTCTTTCGATATTTTTATCATCGAAAATTTGACTACAATTTACTTCAAATATAGTAAAAGTGGCTAGATAAATTGTATCTTGGAGAAATGATCAATAATTAAACATACCTATATTAAACACAGATATTATTTCTTATTATAGACATAAGATATATATTAATGAATTTGTTTCATATAATAATGAAAAATACAACTTTATATCTGGCCCGCAATCATTTTAAGTTTCAAAATTTGACCCTCTATAGTTACTTTGAGTTGCCCATCTCTGATATAGTAGATAAAAATGCAGTATCATATTAACAGAAAATTGAAAAAAAAACCACTTGAAAGACCTGTTTAGTGAAATGAAAAATAGACGCTTAAATTTTGACTATAAAACGTATAAGAATTGGTTTTATTATTTTCCTGTTTTATAAAACGTATTTATATATTTGTTTTTGTATATGGTGCCTATATTAATTTTGATTTAATAAATACCTTTATTTATAAATTGGTACATAATGGTTATTGTATTCTATGCTTTTCAAAAACGAATAGTTTTTAATCGCCCTCTAACTTTTAAAGCCCACGAGCCGCCACTGATATCTATATTTTATATAATTTCGAATGTTTGTTCTCTTTTGTCGTATACGTCAATGTAGGTTTCGACGTATACGGCAATACAAATTAATAAAACAAATCTTAATACAAAACACTTTAATACAATAGTAAACGTATATCAATATAAAACATCAATATTATATCTCGCCTTTTCGGAGGTCTCTTGCGAGTACCTCCTCGCGGGCGAGACTGGCTATCACAAAGAAAATTTTAGTTTTTATAATCGATATAAATTATAAAAGTGCGACATAAGCATATACAGGCGTGCGTATATGCACACATGTGCATATATATACACTATACAGTATTTGGATATTATATACTAAATAACATAGGTATATATATATATATATACAGGCCGAATATACAACACTTTACACACTCATATTTGAAAATAATTACTAATACAGTAGGTCAATAATTAATGTCAAAACTACTTAATTTTAAACATATAATAAATTTATTCTCTTTTTCAAAAAGCTTACCGGAAACCATTAATTTTATTATATTCTTTGTAATAACATAGTTCTGTAGTCTATGCCTGGTAATTGTCAAAATATTGAAACTAAAAATCATAACAATAGCAAAGAACAGGGACGAAATTCAATTAACGTTAAAACAGACATCTCAACTATCAGATATTGAAATACAAAACTATACGATATTCCTATTGTAGAAGGTCCGTAAAGTTGACTATCTCCTACTATTTCTAAGATTGACTCCAAACCAACACAAAAATTTTAAACTGAAATTTCCGAATTCGGAACTCAATATTTTAACTACAGAAATACAGAATAAGTTAATTTACAATAAACACACTTTCTTATAGCAGTCCAAGATAATTGGTCACTTAAGTGGGCCCGGCACAACCATGAGCAAAAATATGAAATATAACATTAAAATAAATAAAATATAGACATATTATATTTCATATTTTTGCGGATACGACAATTATAAATTATGTAATTTCATTAGTTTGTAATAACAACTTGATTATAATATTATAATTTCATAAAAAGCGCATCGTGATTTATCATAAACTTGACAAATTGTCTAAAAAATCTTTGCTCATCCAACTTTTCGACATTGCGGGTACTTCTCGAATTACCCAAGAATATCCATTCTGATTTATTCAATGCTTCAGCGGCAATCGACGATTTAGTAAAGAGGAGCTAACTTCACAATGCCCTCTTTCCTTCCCACTTTGTCTCATTGGCTACTTTTTACTTTGGTCTGTGTGACCTTTGTTAGAGTTCCAGGATATCTTCCTATGTCTCTGTATGAGGTTGTGAATCAGTTTTAGGTATTTACTTGTTTTTATAATGTGAATTGTTTATTGTGCATTAGCGAAATTTATTGGTCTCAGTTTTTTGTCATCCGGATTTGAGGAGTGTGTTCTACCAGGTTGTTGGAGATGTGGGAGTCTTGGCAATGATTATCCGTAAAGCGCTGACTTGGTGGCTTGTTTGGCGGATTCACGGTGTAATGTGGGAATGCGAAAGGAATTAAGTATTGAGGAATTACGCGTCAAGTAGTTCTCATTGCAATGTTCTGGATAGCTTAAATTCTTTCCCAATATGACTTGGAGATGAGAGGTCCCCAGACTTCTATCGTCTCCGTTGGGTACATATGGTACATATGGTACATTATGCCATTGACTGAAAATCTGTGTTAGTGTTTTACAACATTCTCCAATATTTACAATTATTTAAGATTCAGAATTTTTAATTCAATACTTCAGTCGCAAACCAACGTCGGCCATTCAGTAAAAAGGAATACGAATATAGCCAATAAGACGGGCAAAACATTTGTATTGTCGCATCGGTAATCGCGGAACATCGGGATTGGAGTTGATTGGACGAAGGCGGGAACTGATGATGACCCCCTTTACCGTTAGTCGAAAATTGCCGCTAAGGTGTCGAATCGGGAATCCAGAAACTTTCGTTGTAAAACATTGGCATTGCGGCCAATATCCGATATAGTGGCGGGGGGGGGAGGGGAAGGGGGAAACAACTTAACGGTCGAAATTGCAGGTTAGGTGCAATTATAAAACCACCGGCGACGGCAAAACGGATGGGTTTTCCGGCAGTCGTGCGTCCGCGGCGGAGAGCGGCGCACTGCGACAAACGACGGCGGCGCGCGTTGCCGGAGCGGTTGGCCGTATTAACGTAATAATAATAATAATAATAATAATAATAATATATTATTATTATTATTATTATTATTATTATTACTATACACTCGTTCGGAGGAGTCGTCGTGCCGTACGGTGGCACGAGAGCGCTGTCGCGGAGAAGAAGACGCGGCGGAGGCGTGCGCACGGGCACCGGCGTCACAGAGGCTGACCCGGAAGATTGTTATCGGGCCCAAGGAGTATATAATACGGGCGAGACTATGGATGCATGGAAGAGCCGGTAACTAACGGCCGGGGCGGCGTGGAAGCTACCAGCAGTGACGGTCCGCGGAGCACGGGTTTTTCCTCGGTCGCGCGCCTCCGTTAATTAGTGTACGCCCGCCCGCCCGCCCGTCCGGTGTTTTACTACCGCCGTCTTGCGCCACAGTACAGCAACGCCGGCCCGTAAGAACACACACCAGCCATCTATCCTGTACGGGCCACGTACAATAATATTATCGTACAGGAGAAGACGGACGCGTGCCCCTCGACACACACGCATGACGCTCCAATAAACTTACCGAGTCCGCAGACCGAAACCGATGATGATGATGATGATGATGATGGTTTTTTTTTTTTTTTTTTTTATAGGTATATACTCCTATTATATTATTCCCCCGTTCGTGTCTTCTTCTCCGAGTTCCTATACAATATTTATATGGTATTTTTATTTTTACTTAATTGTAAGAACACGAGACGTATCTAATAATAATAATAATAATAATAATAATAATGATAGGAGAGAAACAACGGCTTATAATATAATACCTATATAGGCCCCGGTGATTACAGTGATCGCGCGCGGCACACGACATGCGTACGTATAAAGAAAGTTTTTTCGGCCAACGCACCGGAACCGTACGCCACGGCGCGTGTCCTGTACTCCTGTGCCGCCGCCGCCGCCGCCGCCTCGTGCAGATTGTCTCGGACGACGGACGCGCGCGCGAGCCATTTGTATATACCTGTACACGGCTGCACGTGAGTTCCGGACAACGCATTAAACGCGTGTATGATACACGTCGAGTTGATTAAAAAATAATATGTAATGTGGAAAAAAAAAAAACACCGATATTATAATTGTTGGTAGAATCTAACGGGATTCGGTTTATTCTTACCTCGCCGTGCCGTCACCGCGTGGTAGGCAAAGTGAACAACGCGATCGTTCCGCGGTGGAGGATTCGAGGGAACAGGCCCGGGTAGAGTTTGAAAATTTTCCGGAAAAAAACCGCGTTTTTCCCCGAAAAATTGGAAAAATTGAGGAAAAAAATTAAATTGTAGAGCAACGTGTATTACCGTAATATCAACTGTGTACAACCTACTTACTTGTCTTTTTCAAATTTTAAATAATAACGAATTATCATTTCGGACTAAAGTAACGATGAACCAAGTTCCACTATCTGTATACAAGAAAAATAAATTGAATTTTTTTCTTCTTTTTTTCTAAACTATTTAAATTTAAAACATTGAGTGATGGCTCATCAGATGAGTGTGATTCTCTCTATATATATTACAATTTACAGAAAAAAAATCTTAAAAATTCATGTTGAATAGCTTCTAGTTCTTTGATAAAACCTAATTGATGTGGTGACCATAGAGAGGAATTGCGTTCAAGACATGATCGGACTGGATATATAATGATTTTAAGGCCACAATATTAGTAAAATTGTTACAATAGCGTCTTATAAACCCTAGATGTTTAGATGCTTATGAATTATTTTAAAAATGTGTTTATTAAAATTAATTTAGAGTCAAATGTAATTCCTAGATCCATAGTATTTGAAATAACTGAGAGTTTAAAATTAGAAATATAATATTGAAAAATGATAGATTTCTTAATGCGGTAGAAGGAGGTAAAATTACATTTAGATATGTGCAAGACAATTTCATTATTTGAGCATCAATTAACCAATACCTCAATATATTTTTTGAGGTAAATTTGTATCATCAATAGATTTTATACAACCAATAAGTTTACAATCATCAGCAAATGAAAATAATTTTGCAAAACAGAAAAAATGATGTAATATTAATAGGAAAAGAAAATTTTTATATTTTACTATTTGAGATCTATTAATAATAAATGATGTGAACCAGGATAATAGTAGATTACCTAAATCAATAAAATTTAGCTTCTGTGATAGAAGGAAGTGGTTAACCTTGTTAAATGCTTTTTCAAAATCTGTGTAAATTATCATCTGCTTGATAACTATCACTTATGCATTTTAGAATATTTTGATAGAAACATATATTATCTGTCACAAAGAATATTCTTAAATAGAGAACTAATTTTTTTAGATATTAAATCTTCAAGAGTTTTTGGCAGAATTGAAATAATAGAAATAGAACGATAATTGCTTACATCAGATAAATTTACTTTTTTTGGAATAGGCATAATATATGAAGTCTTCCAGTACTTTGGGTAAGACCCAGAAGAAATTGATGTATTAAAAAGATATTGAATAGAAATAACAATATAATTTAAACAAGATTTTAAGAAAATAACTTATATACCATCAGGAACTGTTTGTAAGGATCTTTTTAGTTAAATTGAATACATATTCATATGATATATTAATAATGCTAATATTGATTAGATTATTAGTATAAAGCTTACGATAATTTATTGGTAACTTAGATTTTCCATAAACACTAGAAAAATGATTAGCAAATAAATTAACTATATTCTGGCCATTATCAACATAGATATCATTTAAATGGATAGTTTAAGGTAAAGAGCAGAGAGAAGTATTTGATTTAATAAATTTCTAGAAAAGTTTACTGTTAATGCTGATTGAGTTTTGAACGTTATTTAAACAATAATAGCTAGAAAAAAAATATAGCTTTGATTATTATGTAATTTTTTTGAATTTGAGTGTGCAATATTTTTTGTTTGATGAGAATTTTCGATTTCTTGCTAAACTAAATTTATATTTTGATGAAAATTAGTTACATGTTGGAATAAAATTAATTATTATTTTATAAATAATATTATAAAAATGATTTATGGCACATTTTAAGTCTAAATCAGAAAATTCTGAATACCAATTAATATATTTTAGATAATTGTTTATTACAATATAATCACCATTGTTAAAAACAAAGTAAGTTTAATAATGACCATAAATCGTAATTATTATGTTTTAGATTCTGAGTAGAGCAAGGAAGCTATTAATTTTACAATGATGTAAATTTTTTCATTTTTCTATGTACAACTTTTCGACTAGACGACATGAACCAACCATTATAAGATAACTCAGTTTCCAATAGAAAAGTTTATCTAGTTTATACTTTAAATAGGTTATTTTTCGATATTCGCAATACTTAGTTTTTTAATTCGTAAGGAAAAACTACCAAAAAATGACGGAAAATGACAAATTACGATTTGGTAAAATCCGGATTATTTATTTCTTCCTCATTTTGAAACTAATGGACCACAATTATTGAAATTTTCAAAGAATATGTTAACTTTTATATTATAACTTTATACTATATTTATGTAAATTAATTTTAAATTTTTCATTCAAATTTGAGCTATTTTTAGCCATTATGATTTTTAAGTCATTTATAGGGTGATTTATAGATTAAAACTTGAAAATTTAATATGGTGTTAATTGCACCTTCCTTGAATTATATTTTGAAAAATTTTTAAAATCGGTAATCACGACATTTTTATAATAATTTTATAACAGGAATTTTTGAACACAAACAGCCGCGGAAAATTCTAATTTTTTCTTCCCGTTACCTAGATCTACCACTATACACATATTAAGACACAATGTATATATCGATAATATTGTATTTTGAAAAAATTTATATCGATATTCGATTCACAATCATTGATATTATTTCGATATTTACAAAATATTGAATGAATAAAATTACGAGTATCTATTATATTACGCCACGTACTTAATGGTAAACCTATTTATTGAAAAATAATAAATAAAATAGCCATGGGTTTAAATATATTATTTATTTTTTACTCTGTTCAGAATTGGTTTTATTGAAATTAATGATTTACGATTCAACTTCAACAAATCCAACAAATATATCCAGATGAGAGATACAATTTGTTAATGGTAAAAACAACTTGAAATTCCTTTATTCTGGTGACAGAGTAACGCACCTATCCTATCCAACAAAGTGCTTCAAATCTTATACTGACGGCTTTATTTTTACTTATATCTATGATTTCGTAAGACCATTTAAAACGTAATATATACTTTATCAAATTTATAATTTATTTTAAAATAATAAAAATGAAGGTATGAGTTTCAAAACATTATTGTATGTTTACAAATATAGATTGTACCTATAACATACTTGATGAATGTTCATAAGTAAAGTGAAAGGTATCAAAAGTACAACAATTTGCATTCTTATTGCGCTACATAAATTACATTGAATTTGCGTTTTAAAATTTAATAGGTATACAAGACGGTATAAGTACTCGTATTTTATTCATTAAAATATAACACGATATTTTTTATTTGTTAGTTTAACAATGTGATTTCTATCCGTTCCGCTTTTACCGTATAATGGAGGATAAAATATTAATGCAAGTCATGGTAAAAGAAAAACGATGGAAATGCTTAATAATGAATTTTTATATGGAAATATAATTAGGCAAGTACTTATAGGCGCCACTTAAAATAACTTTATTGAAAGGAATTATTTATTATTACTTTCAAATGTAGTACATCAGCCAACAAATAAAGTTCCTCCACTCCCTACTTTTATTGATTGGAAATTAGATTTATATTGTAGCGATAAATTTATTGATTCTACTCTACTATGATGTTTATTTTTATTTTTTCTGAAAAGAACTTTTCGGATAGAAGGAGTCGAATAGGAGTAATAGAGTAAAGAACTTTTGTAGAAATTTCGTTCTAGATGGTATTTTCTACAAATTATTTTTTGGATTTTCCCAGTAGTTTTCTTAAGTGTAAAAGAAAACTATCATTTTTTAACGGTAAATGTGAATACATAAAAAAATAACAAATGAAATTGCCATGATTACTATATATGTACGATATTACTGAAGTAATATTAATGACGTCATAACATTTTCAATTTTTAATTTTTACAGTAATACTTATACATATATATGCATACACCAAACTCTGTTCAAAATTATTTTATAAAAGGTAATTGTTTATTATTGCTTTTAAATTTAATAACAGTATTCTGATCCGACGAGTAAAGTGCAACCACCCCCCAACTAGCCATCTTTTAGATTCTAAGTAAAGCTAGGAATGTATTGGTTTTAACAAATTGATGTTTTTTTAATGTTGATTATTATGTTTTTTAGGGTAGAAGTCGAGCAGGAGTTTCAAAGTAAGAAAAGTTTTTGTTAGGAAATTGGTTCTAATTAGTCATTTTAGATTAGGAAACTGATGATTTTTTTATTTTTCCAGTAGTTTTCTTAAGTATTTGAAAAATTACTGTATACAACGGAAATAATTTTATAAATATTTTGGGGAAATAAAAAATACGTTCTTCATTATTATTCCTACTTTTAGGTTTCGAAACATAAGTTTAGACACCTTATATCCCCATTGAGTCTGTCTGTCAGTCCGTAGTTACTATTACATAGTTTTTGTATTACATAGTCATTGTTTATTTGATTACTACGGAGATAGATCATATTGGTTTTATAATATTTTTATAACATAGTTTCGAGGTCCATTATAAATTTGGTCACTAGGGAGATAGAAAATATCTTATTGATTGTTTTACAATATTTTTAGATTGTTGTTTTAAACAATTTTTAATTTTAAATACGTTTAGACACCGGGACTTTAACATCACGCTCGTCGAGTGTACTTTTCTAACTAATATTAAACTAAATTTCGCTCAAAATCATATTTAAAATGCAATGACTGAATGACTCATCGTCTCTTTACAATTTAAAATATTAATAATAATACACTATATACGGTGCGGGAACCGGTGAAACGATGGACCTACTTCCATTATCTGAACGATTTTTTATGTTGACATTAAAAAACAAACGATAAACGAAACGGATGTATATATACTGTACAATGCATAACGAATAATAAGTAAATATATATAGAATCTATATAAACGTGTACTTATAGGTAGGCAGGTATATGTATTTATGAAATCATGATTATATGTATTCATAAAATCATGATCTGTTTACGCCTTATTCACTGGATACGACGGGTACGACGATTTTCGGCAACTCGTTCGCATATATAAAAGTAGTCGACCGCAGGACCGTCCCGAGGGAGAAGGGCGTCTCACTATCACCTCGCAAAGCAGTCGGAGATCTGTAAATTTTGCCTATTCACGTTTGTGAAGTATTCTGGAATTGACAAAATGAAAAAAAGTCGATTAGATTCTTTTTTTTGCTTGTTTCAAAAAAAAGTATTATATAATTTTTTTTACATTTTCACCCCTCTAAAAATCTTTCTTCGGGACGGCGCTGATCAACCGTTTACCGAAATGGACTGTTTTGAAAAACGAATGGGACAAAAAAAAAAAAAAAAAAAAAAAAAAAAACCGCGCACACAAATTCGCTACACACCATCGGCGGGCACGAGACCGACCGGGAATCGCTCGCGGGAGTCCGATGTAGTCGACCGCCACGACGAGTCGTTATAACATTATAATATACAGATACGGTCGTTCCGGTCGTTTGGAAAAAAAAAAAACCTACGTTAATTATGGCTATTGACACACACCACCCCAGGTGAACGATATATATATATATATATATAATACATGTATAAATAGAGGAAGACGATATATTTTTATGGAAACGATATATATTATTGTTGGTAAAAATTGTCGTGTGTCGTGCAGTGCACCGCATAGGCATACCGTACACCGTATAATATAATATAATAATATATGGTCTCGACCGAGTCAAAACGCGTACATTTATATAATTTTCTATTATGACTTTAGGTGGTGGGGGGGGGGGTGGAGAGCGGAGAAAGGGAGTAGACAAAAACGAAAAATTCGTATAACAACGCGAGTACATAAATATTGTTTAAACACGCCCGCGGGCCCTCCGAAGACGATTTCTGGTCGTTTTCGGCCCTGCAGCTGCTCCCGCCGGCCACGCGACTCGGCAGGAAACCTTTCGTGGCCACCGGACCGCGGCGACACTCCGTCTCTTCTTCCGCCACCGACCGACGCTCCGTCCGCCGGCCTTTACCAAGACGTTTCGCCTACTTTTTTTTTTTTTTTTTTTACCCTCTCTAAAGTATATACTTTATAATACATATATATATATATATATATATACAATAATAATATGTATATTATGTGCGTGTGTTTATGTACAATGCACAATAGATTATCAGACTAAGGTCTATAAACGACTGCGGTGCGTATTGTTCCGCTCCGAGTATTTCCGACGGAAGTAGTTTTTATATCGTACGGAAACCCCTCGCCCGACACCCCCTCCACCCACCGGTCGCCGCCGACGAAATGAAAATTTATTTTCATCATTGAAATATCGTGTGTGTTTGTATGTCCCTCCCCTCTCACCCCCCACACTTTGTCACCTTTCCTTACATCGTCGAATTACGTACATATTACGCGCGATATATCCAATATCGTACAATAATATTATATTGTATAATGTATGTGCGTGTGTGCACGAGATTCCGTTAATATTGTTCCAACGCAGACGACGGTCGATCACGAGCAAATATTACAACGCAGTGGCGTCTCTAAAGCTCAATTAAGGGGGGGGGGCGATTTAAAATTTTTAACGTACTTACCTAAAAATATAGCAAAGGCGCTCAACCCCTCCCCCCTCTCACCAGCCCAAAAAAAAAGGAAGTCAGCAAATTTTTTATAATAACTTTCATTTTAATTATCAATTATACTAAAAATAAAATACAATGCTTTAACATTTTTTTAAGTACCTAGTATTGATCTTTTTTTTTCGTTTGCAAAACGATCAATAATTCCTTGAACATCCGCTGCAATATCTTTATGAATATTCAATAAAGCCAAACCGGTCAATCTCTGTTCACCCATCAGATGGCCTATCCATTCTATATTATCTATGGGTTAAGTAGATAAACTGATATCCTTATAATTTTTTGGAAACGTCGATATTACAATTCAAATATAACAATTATCAATACACGCTTGAATAGTAAATTATATATGAAATCATAGAAAACAACACCGCTAAAATCCAAGGGGAAGGGGACGATCCACCCATCGCCTCTAAAATTACAACAAAATATTACTCGTCGACAAGAAGTCGGACATTGATTGAAATACATATATTAACGATTATTATTCATATTTACGTTTTGCAAAGCATTTTCAAAATAATATTATCGAGAGTGAAAATAGTTTTCCCCCTTAACGAAAACACTACGAGGTAACCGGAGATTTGGAAATATTTGTAGGTTATAGTGCGGGTGAAATACAGGTAACCCATACCTACCTACCTATATTATTCATCTGCGCGGTTTTCGAGTATCGAACAGCGCGCTCAGCTCTGGGACGACGTTGACAATCGCCCGTCATAACTATATACGATCAAAACACAAAAGCATAGGAAGGGGTGGTGGGTAATTCGGTAATAACGCGACCGTCGGAACGATACGAATAATCGCCCGACATGAACGTGGACTGCGGTACGGTACGGAATAAATTAACGTGTATTTACTGTGTGTTCGTGACGCGTGCACATTTCAATATTTCTTTTTTATTTATTTAATTTATTATTTTATTACTACTGTATATTATATTATAGATAAAAATTCAGTATCATATTAACAGACAATTGAAATAAAACAACTTGGAAGACCTGTTTAATGAAATGAAAGTGAGAAGCTTAAATTTTGAATATAAGACGTATAAGTTTTATTATTTCGTAATTTTCGGTTTTTGTAAAACGTATTTATATCTTTGTTTTTCTATATGGTAACATGGTATAGATTTTGGTTTAATCAATACCTCTTAAATTGGTACATAATCAATATTGTATTTTATGCTTTTCAAAAATGAATAATTAAACCTTCCCACTTTCAAAGCTCATAAACCGCCACTGTTAAAGTGGCCGCCTCTTGATTGAGAGTAGCGAAGCCTACCGCGGTAGCAACTGTTCTTGTAAGTTCAACTCCTTTTAACGCGACAGTCTTTGACAGTGCACCTTTTGATAAAACAACATTTTTTGAGTGCCATTCGTGTACCACGATTTATGTATACTTTATATCCAGAGTCCAAAATAGTCAACAATCGAAGGTTTTTGATAGATTATATATTGTCGACTTATTTATTTTAAAAATATTCAGTCCGCGGCAAAAAAAAATGGCCTTCGCTTTCTATAGAAGTAGTCCATCGTCCCTAAAGTGTTTCCGATGAATAGGTTAATAAAATAGGTATAAGTTATCCAAAAATGTATCGAACTTACTATTCTCGAATTTCGACATAATTAAAAATGTTCCAAAGTCAGATTACACATCGATATACTTGTGATAAGTGTTTATACTCGTATGATTGTATCGGTTTTCCCACATCACAACCACACGTCAAAACTAATTTAATTAAAATTGTAAAAAATACCACGGGTGTCCGAGGATTTAAACATTAAATTACATTTACTACGCAATATAAAAAATATAGTATAAAATCAGTTGGTTGGATTTATCATTCTCGGGTTTTTGTACTGTTTATATCATCAGTTAGAAATTTATGAATGGGCCAATAAGACGTCGTATAATAAATTGGTACAAATCGAATGCTAAATTCATTGTAGGTGGTATTATGTCAATCATTGCACAACACACAATTTAATTAAATAGATATATCTATAATAGGCGCATACCGTAATACTTGTTCAAACGTATGAAAAAAAAATGATTATAAATATTAAATAATAAAAATTTGTCCAAATTACGGTTAATGCATGTCAAATATCGATAAACACAATGGTACCGTGCGCTTTCATACAGAACAAAGATGCGATCCACAGAGATCGTCGGAAAACTATTGTTTCCATGAATCAGAAGATCGGAGAAAATACGAAAATATGGATGATACGCAGTGATAGTGAGTGTACTTTTCTTCGGAGATTCGGAAAAAGAGCAGATACGGGATACGGGAACAATGCGCACTGTCAGTAAAAATTACGTATACCACTGGTGGGATGAAAAATAATTTGGAAAATTAATAAAATATTACAGATAGAATATCATGGTAGTCATTTTTTTAGCATAGATATTATATGTATATTATATAAGATTTTTGCTTTCTAAACAAGCATTTTATTATTTACTATTTAATAGATAACTATATTACAGAACACATAATACAAAGTGTAGATAGCCCCAATGTACAAAAAGTGAGTGCCTAGTTCAAACGCCTGGTTTGAGAATATCATAATTTTATTAATTCCATGGATTTATTTTCAAATATAAGTATGTTTTTTTTTTATGAATAAGAAACCCGCTATGTCAATTGACAAAGTTAATTCTAAAATATTATTAATTCACATTACCAAAATATTTTATGAGCACATTACTAAAATATTACAAAACAAATGACTAAAATATGCTAAGAAAATATTGCTAAAATATTGAAGTTAATATTACCAAAATATTTGTGAATTATGTTTTAGAAATGTGATCTTTTCTGCCAACACGTTTCTGTCACATTTTGAACATATTACTGTAATGTAAATCACATTTGAAATACATTTTCAAACATATTTTCAACATAAAAACGTGTCATATGAAACATAGTAGAAATATGTTTAAAATGTAACTTTGTTGCGTGGGAAGTATCATGTAAAAAGTCGTTGGATATGGGAATGCGAACGAGATTTAATCGCCATTAAAAAATGTTTTTTATATTATAAATTATGAAAGAAACAGAAAAACGAAGAATAGGTACAATGAGTTTCAA